>SEYY01000942.1:144313-146813 GCA_009176605.1 Armadillidium nasatum
ATGATGAGATCGGAGGCACTCTTTCCTAAGACAAGGGTCATTATAATGTAAAAAGTGAATCTGAAGAGAGGTAGTATGATGAGATCTAAGGCACTCTTTCCTAAGACAAGGGTCATTATAATGTAAAAAGAGAATTTGAAGAGAGGTAGTATGATGAGATCGGAGGCACTCTTCCCTAAGACAAGGGTCATTATAATGTAAAAAGAGAATTTGAAGAGAGGTAGTATGATGAGATCGGAGGCACTCTTCCCTAAGACAAGAGTCATTATAATGTAAAAAGTGAATCTGAAGAGAGACAGTATGATGGAGTCACTCTTCCCTAAGACAAGGGTCATTATAATGTAAAAAGAGAATTTGAAGAGAGGTAGTATGATGAGATCGGAGGCACTCTTCCCTAAGACAAGGGTCATTATAATGTAAAAAGAGAATTTGAAGAGAGGTAGTATGATGAGATCGGAGGCACTCTTCCCTAAGACAAGGGTCATTATAATGTAAAAAGAGAATTTGAAGAGAGGTAGTATGATGAGATCGGAGGCACTCTTTCCTAAGACAAGGGTCATTATAATGTAAAAAGAGAATTTGAAGAGAGGTAGTATGATGAGATCGGAGGCACTCTTCCCTAAGACAAGGGTCATTATAATGTAAAAAGAGAATTTGAAGAGAGGTAGTATGATGAGATCGGAGGCACTCTTTCCTAAGACAAGGGTCATTATAATGTAAAAAGAGAATTTGAAGAGAGGTAGTATGATGAGATCGGAGGCACTCTTCCCTAAGACAAGGGTCATTATAATGTAAAAAGAGAATTTGAAGAGAGGTAGTATGATGAGATCTAAGGCACTCTTTCCTAAGACAAGGGTCATTATAATGTAAAAAGAGAATTTGAAGAGAGGTAGTATGATGAGATCGGAGGCACTCTTTCCTAAGACAAGGGTCATTATAATGTAAAAAGAGAATTTGAAGAGAGGTAGTATGATGAGATCGGAGGCACTCTTTCCTAAGACAAGGGTCATTATAATGTAAAAAATGAATCTGAAGAGAGGTAGTATGATGAACTGGAGGCACTCTTCCCTAAGACAAGAGGTCATTATAATGTAAAAAGTGAATCTGAAGAGAGACAGTATGATGGAGTCACTCTTCCCTAAGACAAGAGTCATTATAATGTAAAAAGAGAATTTGAAGAGAGGTAGTATGATGAGATCGGAGGCACTCTTCCCTAAGACAAGGTCATTATAATGTAAAAAGAGAATTTGAAGAGAGGTAGTATGATGAGATCGGAGGCACTCTTTCCTAAGACAAGGGTCATTATAATGTAAAAAGAGAATTTGAAGAGAGGTAGTATGATGAGATCGGAGGCACTCTTTCCTAAGACAAGGGTCATTATAATGTAAAAAGAGAATTTGAAGAGAGGTAGTATGATGAGATCGGAGGCACTCTTTCCCTAAGACAAGGGTCATTATAATGTAAAAAGAGAATTTGAAGAGAGGTAGTATGATGAGATCGGAGGCACTCTTCCCTAAGACAAGGGTCATTATAATGTAAAAAGAGAATTTGAAGAGAGGTAGTATGATGAGATCGGAGGCACTCTTCCCTAAGACAAGGGTCATTATAATGTAAAAAGAGAATTTGAAGAGAGGTAGTATGATGAGATCGGAGGCACTCTTTCCTAAGACAAGGGTCATTATAATGTAAAAAGAGAATTTGAAGAGAGGTAGTATGATGAGATCGGAGGCACTCTTTCCTAAGACAAGGGTCATTATAATGTAAAAAGAGAATTTGAAGAGAGGTAGTATGATGAGATCGGAGGCACTCTTCCCTAAGACAAGGGTCATTATAATGTAAAAAGAGAATTTGAAGAGAGGTAGTATGATGAGATCGGAGGCACTCTTTCCTAAGACAAGGGTCATTATAATGTAAAAAGAGAATTTGAAGAGAGGTAGTATGATGAGATCGGAGGCACTCTTCCCTAAGACAAGGGTCATTATAATGTAAAAAGAGAATCTTGAAGAGAGGTAGTATGATGAGATCGGAGGCACTCTTTCCTAAGACAAGGGTCATTATAATGTAAAAAGAGAATTTGAAGAGAGGTAGTATGATGAGATCGGAGGCACTCTTTCCTAAGACAAGGGTCATTATAATGTAGAATTTGAAGACCCTTGTCTTAGGAAAGAGTGCCTTAGATCTCATCATACTACCTCTCTTCAAATTCTCTTTTTACATTATAATGATGAGATCGGAGGCACTCTTCCCTAAGACAAGGGTCATTATAATGTAAAAAGAGAATTTGAAGAGAGGTAGTATGATGAGATCGGAGGCACTCTTTCCTAAGACAAGGGTCATTATAATGTAAAAAGAGAATTTGAAGAGAGGTAGTATGATGAGATCGGAGGCACTCTTCCCTAAGACAAGGGTCATTATAATGTAAAAAGAGAATTTGAAGAGAGGTAGTATGATGAGATCTAAGGCACTCTTTCCTAAGACAAGGGTCATTATAATGTAAAAA
>SEYY01000942.1:151813-156813 GCA_009176605.1 Armadillidium nasatum
AATAATTTTTTTTTTTTAGAGTAGGAAAAAAACGTAAGCTTGAATGTAAATGTTTCATGTTTTGTTGCTGCAAAAGATTATCTCGGTTCATGTTACAAAAAAAAGTTGAAAAGTTCATAAATCAAATATGATAAGATCGAAATCATTTTAAGGGTAAATTAATTCATTTTTGTGTCTTTTGACGTTTAGCACCACAACTCAATTATGAACATTGATCCAAATAAAAATGTTAATTATAATGATGATTTTAATGAAATCCATTCATTAACTATTTATTCATTTTTAAATACATTTTGTTAAATGAGTATCTGAGAATATGCAATAAATAATGATTATTATTATTAAATGACAATTTCATACTTAACGAAAATGACAGTATATATATATATATATATATATATATATATATATATATATATATATATATATATATATATATATATATATATATATATATATATATATATATATATATATATATATATATATATATATATATATATATATATATATATATATATATATATATATATATATATATATATATATATATATATATATATATATATATATATATATATATATATATATATATATATATATATATATATATATATATATATATATATATATATATATATGCTCAATTAATGGGAGTAACCTGACCACTTTCGGATTTTATATTACAAAAGTTCATCCAAGTTGAAATTAAATCATTTAGAAGTACACTTCACTACAACTATATCTGGAGATAAAAATATCTACAAATACACATACGTACATGCACACACACACACACACATTATATATATATATATATATATATATATATATATATATATATATATATATATATATATATATATATATATATATATATATATATATATATATATATATATATATATATATATATATATATATATATATATATATATATATATATATATATATATATATATATATATATATATATATATATATATATATATATATATATATATATATATATATATATATATATATATATATATATATATATATATATATATATATATATATATATATATATATATATATATATATATATATATATATATAAAACAGAATAAGCAAAGAAATTATTATTTTTTATTATTATTATTATTATTATTATTATTATTATTATTATTATTATTATTCTGGAAATTATATGTATATTATTACTATTTTATTTGGTAATAAATAAATTTAAAGTTATTTTTGTATAAATGTGTTTGACGCAATAGAAACGAACAGGAGGCCCCATTTCACAGTGCTCGACGACTACTATATTATTATTATTATTATTATTATTATTATTATTATTATTATTATTATTATTATTGCAATTAGTATTAAAGAACCTACTGTAGTATTGAAAACTTTTAAATATACTTTTTATGAATAAAATTTTCGGAAATTGTGGAAATTATTATTATTATTATTTTTATTATTATTATTATTATTATTATTATTATTATTATTATTATTATTATTATTATTATTATTATTATTATTATTATTATTATTATTATTATTATTATTAATCATTATTATTATTATTACTGAGAAGTAAAAATAAAATTTCGAAATCAAAAAAAGTAATTGAAAGATGCAGCAAAATAAATTGCAAAATTCCTTTTAAAATAGAAATAAAAAACAAAATTATTTGTAACTTGTTCAACTTCAAAAGTCAAATAAAATATGTACCAAAAAATATTCATGTTTGATATATATGTTTGATGATGTTTGTATTTACTTGCACGCGATTGTATGTGTGTGTGTGTGTGTGTGTGTGTGTGTGTGTGTGTGTGCGTTCATGTACCTTAGTATATGAATTTGTACTTCAAAAAATATAATGATTATTTTTGTTTATTCAATTAAAATTTCCACATGCTTTTATACATGAATCATGTATATTTTTTTATTTTTTTTTTATACATCACTACCGCTCACAGGCAGAGACCTATTCAAGGAGGGGGTGTTAGGGCAATAAAAAATATAAAATAACAGAACAGATGTGGGCTTTAAAGAATGGAGATTAAATTCAGCAGGAAACACAGAAGATGGGAGAGAATTCCACAAAACAGAGGGGGCTGGAAAGAATAAGGCTCCACAGCGAACAAGCCTGGAGTTGCCTACACTTAATTTATATGCTTCTACGGGGAAAGCCGTAAGGGTGGAGGTATGCAAGTGGACAGTTCCCTAGAGCATTTGCCGTTGTAGTACCTGTAAAAAAGAAATAAGATACCAACGTCACGTCGCATAGATAAAGGGTCAAGTGAATTTGTAAGAGCGGAACAGTTTATAAGTCATTAATGACGTAAATAGAATGCCTCTGACTCAACCCTATGCAAAAGACGGGTGAAACCTGAGCCACTCCAGATATGAAAGCAGTACTCCATACAAGGGCGGATGAGTTCCTTGTATAACTGGAATAGCTTCGAAGAAGAAAAAACTCGCAGCCTAAACAGAACTCCCAGCTTCTTTGAGGCCGCCCTAGCAACTGTTGTGATGTGAGGTTTCCAACACATTTTTTTTTTTATGTAAAGGCCAAGAATATTTATATTGTTAACAGGAGAGGCGGGAGATCCATCGAAAGAAATAGAAAAGTTAGGAGGTGTCTATGAGAGGGAGATCTCTAGATGTTGAGTTTTTAGGGAGTTGAATTTCACAAGGTTGAGACTACTCCACTGGGAAATTATATTCAGATCTGCAAGAATGGAATCGGAAAGATAAAGACGAGATGCAAAAGAGGGAGCAGATTTGAAATGAGTAGAAGAATGGAGTGTCGAGTCATCGGCATATGAATGGATAAGGTTAGATAAGCAACTAAGATTATTAATGAAAAGTAGGAATAGAGTAGGAGACAAGACAAAGCCCTGAGGAACATCACTATTGACAGAGAAGGAAAAAGTAGTCACCCCATCAACACAACAACAGCCGAAACGGAACGATAAGAAAGAGAACTAGACATAAGTTTCTTTAAGGCCCGCGTCTGCGCGCACCTAAGAAATTTGCGTTAGATGGGTCCTACAGGGGTCGTTTTTATCTTTAATTATTATTGTTATTATTGTTTTTATTCTTCTACTTTACTTTTATTTTTCTGACACCCCCTCCTTGAATAGGGCTATGCCCGTGAGTGGTGGTGATGTGTAAAAAAAAAAAAAAAAAAAAAAAAAAGTAAGCAAAGAAGGGGAGGAAACCCAAAGGAGGGGAGCTTGGAGAGCAGTGACCCATGCCACACCCTGT
This sequence comes from Armadillidium nasatum, assembly GCA_009176605.1. NCBI lineage: Eukaryota > Metazoa > Arthropoda > Malacostraca > Isopoda > Armadillidiidae > Armadillidium > Armadillidium nasatum. Next base: position 155,087 of record SEYY01000942.1, read on the forward strand.
CAAATGCTTTAGATATATCAAGCGCCACCACACAAGTTTCCCCATGGTCCCTAAGATCAAAAGACCATAGATCTGTGAGATAGGAAAATATCACCAGTAGACCTCAAGCGCCGAAACCCATACTGATGATCACAAATTGCAGATGATCCAAGAAATGAGAGTTGAGAAGGGTTTCAAAGATCTTAGACAGAATACAAGTGAAAGTTATAGGGCAATAGTTAGAAGGTGGGGAGGGAGAGATTGGAATGGGTTAATTCTTTTAAATATCTGGGTGTGAATTTTGAGGGGGGAGATGTTTGTGAGGGAGATGAAGTAGGGTATAGAATAAGAGAAGGGGAGAAGGTGTTGGGAGGCTTGAGGGATATTTGGAAGAGAGGAAGGTAGACAAGAGAAGTGAAGAAGAAAATGCTTGAGGGATGCTGTGTTCCGGTTGTTGTGTATGGGAGCGAGGTGTGGCGGTTGAATGCGAGAAAAAGGAAAAAGGTTGAGGTTCTCTAAATAAATGGTCTGAGAGCGGTATGTGGTGTAAGTAGAATGGAAAGAGTCAGGAATGTGAGAATAAAGGACCAATGTGCTTGGGGGAAGGGTATATGGTTGAGAGAGCTGAACAGAACATGCCGAGGTGGTTTGGGTATGTTTTGAGGGATAAATGATGGGAGTTTGGCTAAAAAGGTGTTTATATCTGAAGTTGAAGGTGTAAGAGGTAGGAGGAGACCTAGGGGAGGTTGGGTAAGTGGGGTCAAGGAGTTATTGAGGGATAGGGGGTTGGGATGGGAGAAGGGTTTGCGGTTGACGGAGGACAGGAATGAATGGAAAAGATTGGTGAGGGTATAAATGCTGGTAAGTTGTGACTTGTGGTAGTCAACACCCCACTTTGTGGGAAATGTATATATATATATATATATATATATATATATATATATATATATATATATATATATATATATATATATATATATATATATATATATATATATATATATATATATATATATATATATATATATATATATATATATATATATATATATATATATATATATATACCGATTATTAAAATTTCTCTTATTAATGGTATTTTAAATTTATACATGTGATAAGATCATGAATTTATTGCCCCAAAATTATTCGTATATTGTATTAAAAATGTAAATGAATGAGTAAATGAATTATAAGTAAGAAAAATTCAAATAAATACATGAATAAAAACAAACAAATAAAAAAATAAATGCATAATTTAATAAATATATTTAAAGGTCAAATTTGTCGAATGTTTTAAAAATATTATTTATTATTAAACTTTCATCAAATTTATTTACATATTCTTATTTCTTAATATTTTACATTTGAATATTTTCTTCTTCTACTTTGAAATCTTTCTCCAGATAAGACAACGTTTCAGCACAATGAATCAAACTCTACATAATCAAGTGAGCCTTTCTGTAAATTCTCTTCGTAACTTTAGTTGGAAAGCCCCTGGGGGCACCGTTGAGACGGTCATGGAGTCCCACAAAATATCCGAGGTCAATTCAGAAATTTCCAACAGGTATAATCTAGACATTTATAGGTCATATCTAAGAATTATACATTAAATAAATATGTAAAATATCGCACAAAAAAAAAATAGCGGGATATTATTACACAAAAAAATTGTTACGGTAATAAATATTATTAGGAAATCATAAACATGATGCCATTGTGCGTATAATATATATATATATATATAT
>SEYY01000942.1:161813-164313 GCA_009176605.1 Armadillidium nasatum
TTTAGCCACATAGAAAATTGATTTTGTACGATCATGGAAGAAATATTAGTCGTATGAGATTCTGGAGTTTGAAAACGACTATAATTCCTGAAAGCAGCTAGAAAACAAATAAGAATAAACAAATAGAATTAAAACAAGATGTTAAATTTAGTTGAAGGGAAAAAATAAAATAGGTAAACTTCAATTCAAAAAAAGTAACCTCAATTATGCTTTCTGTACTCTCCCAAAGACAATCCACTGAAGCAGTAATAATTCCATGAAAAATCAAAAGAAGTTCGAATGCATGTCCGACCAGTTAGCAGCACCGAAGTGCGAAAAATGTTTCCACTACTTAGGTGGGGACCTTTTATGTAGAAGACTTGAGTAGAAAGCACAGGAAACAGAAATTAGGTGATCGAAAGAACCCTACAGACATGGAAAGAATTGAACAGAATATGGAGGAGGATTAGAAGTTAACAAAAGATCTAGTAAGTAAGGTTGATCTCCAAACGAACAGTAATTCATTATCTACTCGGTTATCTTGAATAGAGAAATGGTATTGAGTTTCCTCATGTATTTTAAGAATTAAAGAAATCTTTTTTTTTCGGAAATGAACATTGAAATAACCTAGGTCCTATCCTAGAATAATCAGGTCAGAGAAAAAGAAAAAGAGAACGTTCTTTATTTTTTAGAAGTTAAGAGGTCATTTTAGTTAGGAAGGTCATAGTTAAGAGGTCATAAAAAGAAGAAAATTCAAGAGTTCAATTCAGAGAACAAAAGAATAATATATTGCGCCACATATATAAGCACATCTGATTTGGGCTGAAAATTATGAATAGAAACAGTAAAGGAACAAAATGGAACGTTATAAGATAGCTCCAGAACCTGAGTTTTACTTAGGAATAAGAGGTAAAGTTAGAGGAGGAAGATCATGTTCAGAAAAGTGGAAATTAGAATAAATGCAGCAAAAATTCCAGAAATTAAAGAAAACAGACCAGAATAAATCGGAAATTCAGTGACGGCAAATTCCCCATTACTGGAGACCAGCTTAAAAGTGGAGGTGCGGAGAGAGGTTGACGAGGATCATTTTTAGAAGCCGTACCTAAGTAAATTTTATTTGCGCCATTCTTATAAATAAATTTGTAAAATGAAAGTTTATTGCTTAATAGTGGATTTCATGTGAGGCACAAAGAAGTATCTCATGGTCAAACCTATAAACACTCCTGTGTAGGAAGGAAGTAAAGATGAAGATTGAAAGGGATGAATTAATGAGAACCAGAGTGCAGAGAGAAGTTCTCTAACACCATAACTTTTCATATCCTAAAGCTATATATATATATATATATATATATATATATATATATATATATATATATATATATATATATATATATATATATATATATATATATATATATATATATATATATATATATATATATATATATATATATATATATATGATGGTTCAAGAGCGACAGGGATAGCAGTCCGGCTCGTTAGCTAAATTGCTTACGCCATATCATCAACTCCGGGACCGGTATAGCAACCTCATACGCCTTGAAGCATATTATTCTAGAGAATTGATTGAGAAAGATTTAAAGGCTAGATGGAAGGATGAAAACCCTAACTGAGAGTGATGCTAAAAGACTAGCACTGAAAAACCATAGAAAAGAGAAGTAATCTTCTTATGAACTCTGGGATAAAATGGTTTCAAAACCGGGAGAAACCCCTTCCCGAGAGTTAATAATTTCAATGCTCAAAATACCAATGCTACTCTTACGATATATTATGGAGGAGTAGCACCGGTCAGGCACACCTACCAAGGTGGACGGTGACAATAATTATTATTATTATTAGTTATTATTATTATTATTTATTATTATTATTATTATTTTTATTATTATTATCATTATTATTATTATTAATTATAATTTTTATAAAAAAAATTATTCTTTATGCGATTAATTATTTACTAATTTCAGCAGAGATAACATATTTATTGTTAATTTGTAGTATATTTGAATATATTTAAAAAAAAATTTTTAAAAAAAAATATTATATATATATATATATATATATTATATATATATATATATATATATATATATATATATATATATATATATATATATATATATATATATATATATATATATATATATATATATATATATATATATATATATATATATATATATATATATATATCCACATAAAAAGAATTAAAAAAGATTAAAGGTAATTTTAAAAAAAAAAAAAAAAATAACAACAAAAACAATAATAGTAATAATTATCACTATTAAGTTTATTATTATTATTTATTATTATATTATTATTATTTATTATTATTATTATTATTATTATTATTATTATTATTATTATTATTTTTATCACTATAATTTATAAAATAAAATATTTTAAAGTTTTTTTTTTTTATTATATTAAATTTCATTGCTTGTTCACACGCATATATATATATATATATATATATATATATATATATATATATATATATATA
>SEYY01000942.1:179313-184313 GCA_009176605.1 Armadillidium nasatum
TTTTACCACGTCTCCTATTCACGTTAGGAAAATTGTCATTCAAGTCAATCTCCTTACGACCTTGGCGAAATGGGCAGGGGCGCCATCCTTTTGGAACCAGTCAGGAAGTTCCTTCACCTAAACCTTCAAGTTGGGGCATTAACTGATTCCTAAGTATGGTTAGATAGGTCTCACCAATTACATGTTCATCGAAGAGAAATGGTTCCAACAGATGAGCTTTCCACAAACCACACCACGCCACACCATACTTTTTGCTCCCTTTGCTGTTTTGCAAAATCAACAAAATTTGGACTGCTTTGTGACCAGAATTGAACATTATATCCGTTTTTTTCATGTATATAAAACAAAGATTCCTCGCTGAACAGCACAAAGTCTTGTTGAAACGAGTTTTCATTCAACTTACTGGAAAACCATTCACACATTTCAAGTCGTCTATCTCGATCATCCTCTATTAAATGGTGCAGGATAAATACAACTGTTAGTTGATTTGGGAACACTCAGATCCATGGATGTTCTCCTAAGTGATTTTTTGGGGCTAACATACATTTTAACCATGACACATTCTTTGGTTTCGGCTGAGACATGTGGTCGTCTATAACGGGGTTTGTTCATGATAGTGCCCATTTCTTTGAACTTTTTAACCCCTTTCGCAGCCGTGGAAAACCAAGTGGATTCCTCCTTGAGTGACGTGCATTAAATTCATCGGTAATCTTTCGATATGACCGTCATTAACGTCCATTGAGAAGTACCACTTCAATTCTTTCTTCTTTCGACAAACCCATATTTAATCTGTGGAAGAAAAAGAATTATAGTTACTGATATTTCCTATGTGTCCAGATTTTGGGGACACCCTGTATATATATATATATATATATATATATATATATATATATATATATATATATATATATATATATATATATATATATATATATATATATATATATATATATTAAATAATATATTATATATATATATTGCAATAATCTTTTCGGTTCCTCTTCTTCACAACTTTTCTGGCATTTTGCAAAAAATATCGACGCTAACTTTACTCTTTCCTCTCTCTCTCTCTCTCTCTCTCTCTCTCTCTCTCTCTCTCTCTCTCTCTCTCTCTCTCTCTCTCTCTCTCTCCTTTAGTTTTTTCTGGCGGCATAACTGCTGTGTTTTCTTCTTCTAAAGCTGAACTCTTTGGCCAAACTTTTTCTGTTTATTCATCTTTAGATGATTTCTGAGTTTTACCTCCTCCTTCAATTCCCTCCAACTCATTTATGACTAAAGGTGTAATTTCTTCTAAAGACGTTATTTCTGCTCTCTCTGAGCTTAACACTAAGACGTACGGTCCTTATAGTATTTCTTTCACAAAACTTTCTTTAAACTTTAAAGCCATTGTTTTTTTTTTTATTTAAGATCTTTATTATTATTATTATTATTATTATTATTATTATTATTATTATTATTATTATTATTATTATTATTATTATTATTATTTTCAGATGCATTTTTGTTATATTTTATTGGATGATGATTTTGCAAATGTAGTGAAATGCTTTTAAAAACAAGGACTATAATAAAATACGTAAAATGGTTCTTTTTATTAGCCAAAGTTTTTTTAAATGTTGATTGTCAAAAAATTGATGACTTAAGTCTATCGAACCCTAATGGGTCTAATTATCATAGTTTTCTTTCTTATACTGGATCAATAGAGTATGTGAATTCTAATTTCTCTTATCAGAAATGTTTTTGCGATCTGCAGGAGATTTGGAAAGATGGCTCTTGCCTTCCTGCTCAAACTGATATTGTTCTTCCTCTTCTTCAGACTTTGCATCCGGAATCGACAATCCTTTTTAGCTTTATATTTTCATCTGTTAATATACGGGACATAAATTGTGGAGACGAAAAACTTTCTTTGACTTTGATAAATGATAATTTATTTCTTTTAGAAACTGGTGAGCTTTATAGCGAAGAAATAGATCTTATAATTTCAAAAGAAAATTATTGTTTTGAATTCGTAGACGAAAAAGAATCTACTTCAGTTATTGCAAAAGTTTGTGTAGATCGACCTTCTTTGCCAATATGTCAAAGTCAACATGATACAATACAAGATCCATCGTCGTTTAATATAAACGTTTCTTTTGCCTCTTATGATATTGATTCCAGTAACCTATCAGTTCTTAAAATTTCAGAGTTACAATGTAAGAATAAACCAAAAATTTCTCTCCCATTAGAATATGATAAAAAAAAATTTTCTTTCCATTTCATTTCAAATAATATAGAACTTATTTGGCAACCACCTTTCCCAGCTACGGTTCCAGAAGTATTTTTCAGCGGTGAGTACTGCATTTTTACAAATGACTCTTTCAGTATACCATATATATCGTTTTGTTATGATGATCCTCAAGTTAAGCATGATAAATTATGCAGTAGTCTTACTTGTGTAAGAAAGTGCTGTCCTAAGTATCAAATATACAACTCAGTATCAAGATCATGCACCCTTTTGCAAGATGGAAATCACATCACAGATTTTTCCTTTTATAACTTTGAGAATCAGTCGTATGTTCAGTCTCCTAAAAATCTATTCGTGGAATACAACTTTCCTTGGTGCGAAAATGATCGTCCGTATATAATAGATCCAACACTTAATCCATCCGACAATTTTTTCCTTCTTGAAAACGGGTCTTTGTACATAACTTTATCGAAAGTGTCAATGCCCCCATCATTATACTGCGTAGATTCTTTTCTTGATAGTGAGGAATCTTTATCCATTAAAGCAATAAGTTGTTTTTTAGACAAAAAAGAAGAAACGAACAAGTGCAAAGAAATTCACAGAGTTTTGTACCCTGTTCTTATCGTCATTTCATGTATATTTCTAAGTATTACGCTAATTGTTTATGCTGTTATTCCTGAACTTCATGCAAAATTACATGGAAAAAGTCTACTGTCCCACGTTTTTTCTCTTTTAATTGCTTTTTTATGTCAATTGATTGTAGTCTGGAGATCAAAGAGTTTAAGTATGACAGGATGCAAGCTTATAGGTAAGTTACTTTTGTATTATACTTTAATAACCATGTAATAGTATTTTTTTCTCTCTCTCTCTCTCTCTCTCTCTATATATATATATATATATATATATATATATATATATATATATATATATATATATATATATATATATATATATATATATATATATATATATATATATATATATATATATATATATATATAAAGCTCTAGGTAACCAAGTTAGCTTTCTGTGGGCCTTCTTCTGGCTGAACGTGATGTGCTTTGATATCTGGTGGACTCTGAAGTGAGTTTTGGCGATTACGATACTTTTTATTTTTAAATAAAAATCTCTCTATTCTCTCTTACCAAATAAAGTCTTCTTATTATTAAAAAAGCATTTGTAAATGCAAAATAATCTCTCTCTTTGTAGTAATAATAGTAAAGTAGTCTTAATATTAATATTGGTAGAAGTGAATAATTTAATTAACAAATTGAAATCGTAGGGTAATAATAATAATAACAATAATAATAATAATAATAATAATAGTAATTGTTGTACCATATCGATGTCATACCAGCTAGAATGTTATTATTGTAAAAAAGTTTTAATAATTGCTGTATTATTATTATTATTATTATTATTATTTATTATTATTATTATTATTATTATATTATTATTATTATTATTATTATTATTATTATTAGAGGTAAATGTTTTTAGTGTAGAATTCCTTACCGATAACTCTTGACCTTTTGAGAGTCAAAAAGGTTTCATAATTTCCTTCTTTAACATTTGCCTTGATTTTAAATATTAGGAAATGAATTGTAAATTATAATAAACAAACAAACACAAACACACGTATCTCTTTGAACCTGGCTGTAGCTATATATATATATATATATATATATATATATATATATATATATATATATATATATATATATATATATATATATATATATATATATATATATATATATATATATATATATATATATATATATATATATATATATATATTATGTGATGGAGCGATATCAAAATTTTACCGATACCGATACCAAGACTTTCAACTTCACCAATATAGATACCGATGCCGAAACCGATACCTGTTCCGAAATTTATATATATATATATATATATATATATATATATATATATATATATATATATATATATATATATATATATATATATATATATATATATATATATATATATATATATCCGATCTCTGTAAGGATCTAGGGGTCTATCAGGGGCTAGCACTCGTCTTCATGTAGACTGTCGCCAAAAATTCCATCTTCCACCAACTGTTCTACCATAGGCAGCTGATGAGTCTTCAGTGAATCCCCAACTGACTCCAGCCACCTCTTCCTGGGTCTCCCTCTCGGTATTCTTCCTTTTGGCGTCCACTCTCATCTCCCTCTAGCCGCTCTCCCCTCCAGCATCCTTCACACGCGTCCCAACCATCTCAGTCTTGCTGCATCTATCTTTTGCTTAATTGGTTCAACCCCGATACTTTCTCTAATTCTTTCTCTTCTTATCCTCTCCCTCCTGGTCCTTCCCACCATCAACAGCATCACCTTCATCTCTGCTGCTTGAATTCTGCTTTCTTTTCTTGTTGTCGTACTCTAAGTCTCCGCCCCATTTTGGAGCAAACATTCAAAATTATTTTCTTTACTTTAAAATCCATTCTTCTGTCGGCCAAGACTGGGTACTGCGCCCTCATCACTCTTCCGCATTTCTCAATCCTCTTGGTGATTTCAGCGTATTTCCTCATTCCCTTCTGAATACTCCCCACCCCAAATACTCACATCTCTCCACCACCCTGGTACCCTCACCTCCTCGCCATCCACCTTCAGCACAAGCTTCACACTATCCTCCTCCTTGCTAACTATTAACAGTTCTGTCTTTCCATCATTCACTCTCAATCCTGCCTCTTTTAGCTTTTCACCAAAACTTCTTATCACTTTTCTTAACTTCTCCCTATCTT
>SEYY01000942.1:194313-197040 GCA_009176605.1 Armadillidium nasatum
ATATATATATATATATATATATATATATATATATATATATATATATATATATATATATATATATATATATATATATATATATATATATATATATATATATATATATATATATCTTATGAATGCTAAAATGGATTTTTTTTCTGTAGGATATTTACTGATATAATAAACAGTTTGCAAGGCGTTATGATCTTTTGTATATTTATGTGGAGCAAAAAAGTTTTTCAAAAGGTTAGTAAATAATCGTCAACTTGGAAAGGAAAAAAAAAATTATGAAAATTATAAAAAAGATAAAAAGGTCATTTCAGTGTTCAAATACTGAACAAATTTATTTTAAAATAATTCTATTAATAGATAATAATAAAATTCAAGTAGAATTTCAAAATATTATTATTATTATTATTATTATTATTATTATTATTATTATTATTATTATTATTATTATTATTATTAAATTCCGATTGTTTTTTTTCCAAATTTAATTAAAAAGTAAATTGAATTTGATATTACAGGTAAAAGCGAAAAGTGTTCCTCTCTTTGTTTGTGTAAAATCGTTTTTCCGAACTTCTTCTTCTGACGTTGTTGGAGTGACAAGAGCGAACAGTTCTTCTCAAAGAACAATTCAAACGTCAGATGAAGTTTCTTTAAGGTAAACTTTTTCTTTTTTTGAAATTTTTTATTCCATTTTATAAATGTAATATATCGAGTACTTAATAGATATTTGATACTCATTACATATTTAGAACTGATTAAGAATTAGTATTTAAATATAGTTGCTAAAGTACTAACTTTAGTAATTATATTTAAATCCTTATTTTCATCATTTTACATAAATGATTTTTAAATATATGTAATGCTTTTTAAATTTCAAATTATATATAAAGGCCTATATAAAATGTCTATTTTTATGGGCATAGAGTTATGGATGACTGAGAGGGTAAGGAGAAGGTTTGAGAAGATCAAAACCATCTAAAATTTTAGCAATTCAATAAACTCTATAAAAGACACTAAAATTTAAAAACTTTCTTCCTCCTCTTTTGAACCAATTCTTATATATATATATATATATATATATATATATATATATATATATATATATATATATATATATATATATATATATATATATATATATATATATATATATATATATATATATATATATATAACTTAGTATTAGTATTTAAAATCACTATATAATTAAAAATATAGAAAGTAAAATACTAAAAAAGATATTAATATTGAAGATAAAAAAAAACTATCAACAAAGGAGGATTAAAGACAAAAAAGAAAGTGGCAAAAGTTTCAGAGATTTTTTCCTGTCTCCCTCTTCAGGCCAATAGTAGGAGAAAAATGAGAGAAAACAAACGAAGAGCATCGCAAAGTCGACATCGAAATATACAGAAACGGATAAAATTAGCGGCAATTTAGAGTTTTTTGTGTCTTAAAAATATAACGGAGGAATTTTATTAAGATATTGTCAAAAACTTCAAAAAATCCGGTGGATAAATTAAAATTCGGTAGGGTTTTTATAAAAAATGATTTTATTAATCTATTAAGAGGCTTAGATTTAGATTCAAATACGAATTTATCATCTTCTCATTAAATTCTATGTTGTGTTTTAATGTGCATGATTATGGCGTTGCTGACATTACATCTTTTAACATCATCTTTGTGCTGATTTATTCTAGACTTTAGCGATTTTAATGTTTCCCCATAATAAGAGTTACCATATGTAAAACAATTGACAGAATAAATTCCGCCCTGCCTTTCACCAGTTGTATCATTGTTATGGATTAAGCTGTTTGTAATCTTATCAGGAAAGCTAAAAATTATATGCACATCACAAATTGGGGAAATGGTAAATTTTAAAGTAGCTATAGATTCACAATATGGAATGACAACGTTATTTACTGGTTTAACATAAGCTTCTCCAGTTCCGCCTCGTAAAATATACGTATTAACTGTTTATTAATAAAAGATATTGTATATCCCAAAGGCAGAAACTGTTGCAAAACGAATCTGATTTCCTCCCCCAAGTATTTTGAATGTAAATCTAAGCCTCTTAATAGATTAATAGAATAATTTTTTATAAAATTTTAATATATCCACTGGATTTTTTGAAGTTGACAATATGTTAATAAAATTCCTCCGTAATATTTTTAAGACACAAAAAACTCTAAATTGCCGCTAGTTTTTTCTGTTTCTGGCTACTTCGATGTTGACTTTGTGCTGCTCTTTGCTTGTTTTCTCTCATTTTTCTCTTACTACTGACCTGAAGAGGGAGACAGGAAACAAGTCTCTGAAACTGTTGCCACTTCTTTTTGTTTTTAATCTTCCGTTGTTGGTAATTTTTTTTTATCTTCAATGTTAATTTTTTTTAGTGTTTTGCTTTTTACATTTTTAACTTTAGTGGTTTTAAATACTAAGTCATAATTAATAGAGAATGAGCGAGTTAACTTTCTTTAGAGATCAAATATTAAATATATATATATATATATATATATATATATATATATATATATATATATATATATATATATATATATATATATATAAATATATTCACATGCTTAAGAATAAATTATTGCCGTTACCGTTGCATAACGGTAGTGCTTAGAGCAGCTGTTTCTATCCTACATATGAATACTAGGAAAAACATTCAAAAAAATTTCCATCCTCAAATAGTACAATGCTTTTGAGATGTAAGCTCTCTCTTTCTTTCTATAT
>SEYY01000943.1:0-17500 GCA_009176605.1 Armadillidium nasatum
CAGACATACTTACAAAAAAAACATCCTAAACACCACATCAAAGACGTATAAAAAGGTATCCAAAAGCCTTTATTTCTAATATGGATAAGTGTAGGTTGAATCCCAAGATGCTGAACTTGTGAATGAGAGTTTAATATTATTAAACGCGTATAAGGGTGTACTTTTGCCAATAAAATAGGGTTGCAAATTTCATAATTAAAATGAAGTGATCTTGAAATCCTACCATGAGAGCGGAGAATTTTTTCTTTATCAAGAAATAGATCAAGGTGATTTACAAGGGGTGGAACTGGGTCAGATTTATTATTTGCTTTCAGAAATTCTATTTCTTTCTTAAAGCATGCAAACTGCATACGCCTAACCCAATAAAGCAAAGCATATTTGGTAGGATCCGCATCTACTGCTTTAATAAACCTAAATTTAAAAAGATATGAAGTTAATCTTATTAATTTATTCAGATCAGAAAATTTTTCAATGTCATACACATCCTTAACATCAATGGGATTGATAGAATTACAATTAACAGATAATTTGGCTTTGCATTCAGAGGGATGCTCAACAAGTCATGCACTGGCCAATCAGCAAAATTATTAGATAAAAAAGGGAGTCCATGCTCCCAGAAATGTTTAAGCGCATCGAACTTTTTAAATGTAGCACCTTTTGTCAACAAATCAGCAGGGTTACTAATAGTATCAGTGTATCTAAAGAAAATAGGGACCTTAAATTCAGAAATTAATTCCATTTTTTGCTACCTCAATATCTTTAAGCCTATTCTTTACCATTTTAGACTTACTCTTAGGGTTATTTGTTAACAACCAGGTTAGCACTACTTGAGCATCTACAACAAAATTAAAAACTTAAATTTGATATCTTAAAATGAAGATATATGTTAGGCAAACACTTAAATGCAGTACAACTGCCATTAATTCAAGCAGGGTACTTAGCTCCTTCAAAGGGGCCATTTTTGTCTTTGCAAATATTAAATCAGATAGGCCATCACAACATGACATACATAACAAACCCATAAGATGTTTTGGAACTATCACAGAATATGTGAACACCATATTCATTGTCCTTACTGAGTACCATTCTTTTAAATGGCAACTTATAAGCCTCATTAAGAGAAGAGCCATTTTTTCACTCTTCTATAACTTCAGCACTAAACAGTTCCCATCAACTTTAGATTCAAGCTCCATATGTAGCGCATCATTTTTTACCACTAACAGTAAGAGGCAGAACAAGGCCTACAGGGTCAAAGACTGATGAAATGGCAGACAAAATAGATCTCTTTGTGTTAGCCTTAACATCACAATCAACTTTTGAAACACTCATGGAGTCATTTTCTAAGTTATACTGATAACCTAAAACTTTCTCTTCAGGGCAACCATGGCCAGCTAATCTGCCATCCGCTGCAAATTTAAAATTTAATTCAGGCAAGTTAGAATTCCAACTTCTCAGAAAAAAGGAAGCTTCATCCATCCTCACACACGCTTCTTTATAAACATACTCTAATTCCTCACGATCATTACTGCTATAAATGAAATTATCTACATAAAAATTTTTAGTTAACAGTTTTGAGCACAAATCATTGGGAAACTTAGAGGCATGGAATCGCATAACATAATGCAAAATAAAAGGGCTACTGACAAACCCAAAAACCAAAGATGTGTACCGATAAGTAACAATTTTAAATTTTCTACCCAAAAGAAACAAAACCTATTCTTATCCTCTTCAGTCAGTAATTTTATAGCTTGCTTGATATCTGCAAGCACAACATATTTGTTGCATCTAAATTTTAAAAGCAATTGCAATAGAGAGGACATTAGGTCAATGCCTGGGTAGGCAGCTTCATTAAGGGAAGGTAAGCTTTTGTGGGTTTTTAATGAGCAATTAAAGACAGGGCGAATTTTCGTAGTAATCTGAGCTTCCATTTTAATAACTGTCCTATGGGGAATAAATGTAAAATTTGCATATTCAGATGGGTTTATATCCACCTTTTCAATTATACCATCAGCTAAATGCTGTTCAAAAACTTTTTCGTAATCTTCAAATAAATTTTTGGAATGCAAATCTTTAACAACTCTATCTAAAACCTTACGGGCAACATTAAAATTGGAAGGCACTTTGTCAACATTTTCCTTCCAAGGAAGTTTTACATAATGATGTTTATCTTTGTAAACAATATTGTCATTAAATTCAGACACCTGCAAGATATCAGCTTTAGCCATATCTTAATTAATATTTTTAATACCTAGGCTTTCCAGAGTAAATAAATTATCAAGTCCATGTTCCACTTCACTATCATCAAAAACACTCATCAAAGGATTAAAGTATGAAACAGAGGGACTTAAAACTAGATTAACAAAAGAGGAAAGGGCAACATTTTCACAAGAAACTCCTGTTCCATTGGTGATGGAATTTAATTTAGCAATTTGGTCAGTATAAAGAAAATTATTAATATCCCCAAAAGGCACTATATCTTGACCAATTTTAAAACATGCACCATTCATGCATTCACGTTGACTGCCATAATGTATTAACTTTTTCATTATCAGAGGGCCATTAACGAAAAATATGAAAAAAATGATCCTTAGCATGTATTTTTATCAGATATATTGATGCTTTTTTGATTTCGACCACCGTATGCAAATTTACCCCGCTCTAGCCGGCGCTTCTCATGGCCTATGGGGGAAGACTTGTATATGGTAGTGGTCGAATTCAATTTAGGAACAATATGTATATGAATATATATGTAAATATATATATACTCCAAATATTTTCGTATAAGTATGAAAATCCACAGTATTATTTTAGTTTCCAAATGTGACCTCTAGGGTGTCACGGGGTAAAACAAAATAAATATATATGAGAGTGGTCAAACTCACGTTAGCAACAATATAAATATTATCCTATTCCAAATAAATATTCCATATATATATATATATTTAGTATATTTATTTGGAATATTCCAAATATATATTCCATACATATGTTTTTACATATATATGTTTGGAATATTCCAAATATATATTCCATGCATATATTTTTGCATATATATGTTTGGAATATTCCAAATATATATTCCACATATATATATTGCATATTCCAAACATATATTACAATGTTTTTTTTATATTTTATCAATAAAATATGAGAAACCAAAACATTATTTTATTTCCATGTGTCACATCCAGGGTGGGAAGGGGTAAAAGGGATATATATATATGGTAGTGGTCGAATACAGCTTAGCAACAATATAATATATGTAAATATAATTGATTGTTTATTTATATTCCAATTTTTTTTTATATTTTATCAATAAAGTATGAGAAACCTCAAAATTTTTTCATTTTTAATTTTTCAAAAAAAGAAAAAAATAGGAAATTTACAAGAAAAATCGGTATCCTGATGTTTAGATCTTCATTTTATACAAAGATATGTAAATATTTAGAGTATTTAGGTAAAATTCAAAATATTACACTATTGTAATGAGTCATAAACAAAAAATATTGTAAATCTTTGTTGCTACGCCCCCCCCCCCAAAAAAAAAAAAAAAAATTCTATTACCAATGTGAAAAACAACCCTTCCTGAAGTGCCATGCTTATATTGAAAGAACTCGCATCTACGTGCCGGTTTATTTTATGACCTTGAAATGATTGTGTACCGAGAAGCGCCGGATATTGAATGGCAACTCATTAATAAAAGGTTTCGCGAACCGGCGCAGCTCATGGCAGTCAACATGTTAAAAGGAGGCAAATATTGTAAAAGATCGATACCAATTAATGCATTTAACTCAACACATTCATTACAATCATGCATTGCATTAATTCTATATCCAAGTTTATTCAAATTTTCATAAGCAACTTTTAAACCTGGTATCTCAAATTTAATGTCAAAGGATTCATCTATAAGCAAGGAAAAGGGAAATTGTTTTATGCCAGGCAAATCTATATCAAAAGAGCTAAGAAAGAAGGATTTTTCTTTAGAAGCAACAAAACTATGCACATCATAATTGACATTATGCAAACATTTTAAATCTAACAATTGTTTAGCTGCTTTAGAGCTAACATAACTTCGCTGACTTCCAGAGTCGATCAAAGCTAATATTTTACATTGTTTACCTCTATGATGCAAAGTAACTTCTACAAAGGGCAGCAGATAGTTTTGTTCCCCATTACTATAGTTAACGCCACCCTGCATTATGCGGGATACGGTGTGATGTATAAAATATATATATATATATATATATATATATATATATATATATATATATATATATATATATATATATATATATATAATATATATATATATATATACAGCCAAAGGCGGTTGTTGTGCATAAGTGCGCAACGATATTGTTTGTTCTCGTGTCTCTAATTTGGAGTCTTCCGAATTTTCCACCTTATGGCTTTGTCTCTCTTGCCATTCTATGACTAAATTCATTTGTTCTGTTTATTTATCTCCTAATTCTACTGACTATCCTAAATTCTTCGACTATTTAAATTCCAAAATAGAGCACATTCTCTCTTCTTCTCCTTTCTCTGAAATCATCATATTAGGTGATTTCAATGTTCACCACCGCCAATGGCTCTCATCTAGTTCTCATGATACAGCTGGTGAACGTGCCTTCTATTTCGCTATCCAAAACGACCTTGAGCAGTTGGTACAACTAACTACTCGTATCCCTGATCGTCTTGGTGATGAACCCAACATTCTAGACCTTTTCCTAACTTCTAATCCATCTCCTTATACTGTTAAGCTCTTTCCTCCTCTGGGTTCCTCCGATCACCTTCTTATCTCTGTATTTTCTTCTATCTCTTCAAGTCTTCCGCAGGAAAGACCCCCTTCTATTGAAAGGAAACGTTTGTGGCACTTCGGTGCCGCAAGCTGGTTGGACTTGCGGTCGTACTTTTTCGATTTCCCGTGAAATGATTATTGCTTCCGTGGGAGGGGTCCCTCGGAGTGTGCAGAACGCATTACCGAGGTGATTCTCTCTGGCATGGAGGCGTACATTCCATATTCTTTCCCTTCTACTAAACCTAACAAACCTTGGTTTAACTCTGCTTGTTCTCGTGCTATCCGCAGCAGGGATGTTGCCTTCAGGGATTACTGTCGCCTTCAAACTCCAGAAACTCACGCTACTTATATTTCATCCCGGAATCGTGCAAAATCTATCCTTCGTAACACTAAAAACTCATTTCTCCGTAGAAAATGCAATAATCTTTCTGGTTCCTCTTCTTCACGTTCTTTCTGGCATTTTGCAAAAAATGTCAACTCTAACTTTGCTTCTTCCTCTTTCCCTCCTTTAATATCTTCCGATGGCACAACTTCTGTTTTACCTTCTTCTAAAGCTGAACTTTTCGCTCAAACTTTTGCCTCTAGTTCAACCTTAGACGATTCCGTAGCTATTCCTCCTCCTTCAACCCCCTCTAACTCAATTATGCCTAAAATTAGAATTTCTTCTAAAGATGTCATTTCTGCTCTCTCTGAGCTTAATACTAAGAAGACGTACGGTCCCGATGGTATTCCTCCTGTGGTTCTCAAAACTTGTGCTTCCGAGCTTGCACTGTGCCTTGGTAAACTATTTCGCTTTTGCCTCTCTACTTCAACCTTCCCTTCTTGCTGGAAACGTGCGCTCATTCAGCCTGTGCCGAAGAAGGGGGACCCCTCTCAACCCTCCAACTACCGTCCTATTTCTTTGACCTCCGTTCTCTCTAAAGTTTTCGAATCTATCCTTAACAGGAAGATTTGGAAACTTCTCAATTCTTCTAATCTTATCTCAGATATCCAGTATGGCTTTCGTAAGAAACGCTCTACTGGTGATTTTCTTTCCCTTCTCTCTGACTCTTGGTCCTCCGCTCTTCGGCATTTTGGTGAATCTTTTGGTGTTGCGCTGGACATATCAAAAGCCTTCGATAGAGTCTAGCACAAAGCTTTGATTTCTAAACTTCCCTCTTTCGGTATCTATCCTTCTCTCTGTAATCTTCTCTCTAATTTCCTTTCCGTTGTAGACAGCCACCGTTCTTCCTTTAAATCTATTAATAGTGGTGTTCCTCAGGGTTCTGTCCTATCCTAAACGCTTTTTCTTCTTTTCATTAATGACCTTCTCTCTATTACCTCATCTCCTATCCACTCCTATGCTGATGACTCCGCCCTATATAATTCCTTCCAGTTTGAAAAACGTCCCACCCAGCAGCAGTTGATAAACTCGAGAAGGGTAGCCTTGGAGCAACTAAACTCTGATCTTTCACTTATTTCAAATTGGGGCAGAGAAAACATTCAACTCCTTCATCTCTCCACTCGACACAATCTTCCACACAACTATGATATCTTCTTCGAAAACACACAACTCAAGCCTTCATCTGTTCTTAATATTCTTGGTGTTTCTTTTTCTCGTGATCTTTCTTGGAAAGATCACATTACTTCTCTTTCTAAATAAGCTTCTAAGAGGTTAGGTGTTCTGAGGCGCCTTCAAAATTACTTCACGCCACCCCAGTTGCTTGCTCTATATAGGTGTGTTGTTCGCCCCTGTATGGTGTATGCTTCGCACATCTGAGGTGGTTCCACACACACGGCTCTCCTAGAGAAGGTGGAGTCTAGGGCATTTCGTCTCATCAACTCTCCTGTTCTTACTAACTCACTTCAATCTCTTTCTGCCCGTCGAATTGTTGCGTCACTCTCTCTTTACTATCGCTATTACGACAGACACTGCTCCTCTGAACTCTCTCGTGGCATACCTCCTCCATTGAGAAGAGCTCGTGAGACACACCTTTCTACACAGTCTCATCCTTTCTCTGTCCAACTCTTCGACCCCAGACTTAACTGCTATGCTGAATCTTACATATACTCTACTGGTAAAGTCTAGAACACACTCTCTTCATCTGTTTTCCCAACTTCCTTTGACTTGCATACTTTCAAAAGCCGTGTATCTGGACACGTCGGTTTCCATCGACCAAGATTTAGATCTTTCCCAACTTCGGTGGAATTTGGTAGGCCTCTGGCCTTTGCCCACCGGAGAAGATATATATATATATATATATATATATATATATATATATATATATATATATATATATATATATATATATATATATATATATATATATATATATATATATATATATATATATATATATATATATATATATATATATATATATATATATATATATATATATATATATATATATATATATATATATATATATATATATATATATATATATATATATATATATATATATATAATATATATATATATATATATATATATATATATATATATATATATATATATATATATATATATATATATATATATATATATATATATATATATATATATATATATATATATATATATATATATATATATATATATATATATATATATATATATATATATATATATATATATATATATATATATATATATATATATATATATATATATCCCGCATGATGCAGGGTGAAGTCAATTGCATATATATATATATATATATATATATATATATATATATATATATATATATATATATATATATATATATATATATATATATATATATATATTATATATATATATATATATATATATATATATATATATATATATATATATATATATATATATATATATATATATATATATATATATATATATATATATATATATATATATATATATATTATATATATATATATATATATATATATATATATATATATATATATATATATATATATATATATATATATATATATATATATATATTGTTGCGATTTGCTTGTAAACAGAAATCGCGGAGAATAAGACAGTAATGTGACTGTCCTGTCCTAAAGATGTTTTTATAGTAACAAACCAAATATTAGATATATTAGCCTAAAGAAAAATAGTAATTGTAAACAATAAAAAATCCAAAGTAACTCACCAAATATTAATATAATCTTCTAACCAAATTTTAAGTATAACTTTTAGGTATTTTCCATAAAAGTTCTTTATTGAGAAGTGCCTTTAAACGTTAAAGACTTTATTTAATTTAATAAGTACTTTAATGGACAAACAGTAATTTAGGGAATACTGCTTACGATATGGTTAAGCATCTTAGTCCTGAAGGACTTAATTATAAAGTTGCATTAGATATTTTGAAATCGGAGTACTTGATAAAGAATTTATTGTTGAGAAGATTTTTCAACAGTTATATGAAATCCGTGCCCCGCCAGAAAATAATCTAGCAGCTTTGAAGGGTTATCTTAACTGCAGGAAAATTCCTGCAGTCGTACATGGGAAGACAAAAAAAACTGGTTAAAAGGAATCCCAGACCCTAGAACCACGCGAAGAACTATTCTTCATGATCCAGCCTTGTCGCCCAATCCAATCTCTTGTTTTAAATTTTAAATTCGTATATATATATATATATATATATATATATATATATATATATATATATATATATATATATATATATATATATATATATATATATATGGGTGACCATGGAGATTCAAATTATATATTGAATAATTTTGGATGAACAATGAGTGTTAAGTTCTGTAAGTTGTATGTCAGATAGATACTAACATGCCTTTGTTCATGCATTAGTGATAAAAGATAGCTTAATGCTTAGATTTATGACGCATGCTGCGAGACTTAGAGCAGAAACCTATACAGTGTCTATGATAAGTGTTGTAGAAATGTCTGAATGCAGTGAGAGAGCATGAATACAGTGAAAATAAAGACTTTTAGTTCGCGTTAGGAGATATCTTTGCGAAACAAATATATTTAAAGGGATGGTTAATAGCTTTAAATGAGTGTGATGCCGTTTTTAGAAGTAATATACATAAATTTTGCTTTTATATGTCAAGTATAACAGTGTATGTAATGTTAAAATTTTAAACTAACTAACTGGTCTTAGTTGGTTATATAATATTCATCATGTAAGACATTATTGTACAACCACCTAACTCTAACTTGTGCGGATTATATTGTACTTATTTTATAAAATGTTTTTTAAAAATGTATATTTTAATAAGATTATAGACATATTTAAAACAAAAAATTTGTATGTGAATGATTATATTGTTTGTAATTACGTAATAAATGAAATAAAATAAGAGGTATTTACATTCCCTTTTCTAATTTTTTATATTTCATGTTTTATTTACATTGAATGCGGATGTTTGAAGTATACATGTGTGTGTGCGTGTATTAATTTCATGTTTTACCACGTGAGGGTATAAAATGTTCATATTAATTTAATAAATAAAAAGAAAAATAACTTAAAAAATAAAGAAAAATAAAAGAAATAATTTTAAAAAAAGGAAAAAAGAAAAAAAAATTTATTTTAAAAAAATGAAAAAATAAAAATAAAAAATAAAATACAAAATAAAAGAAAAAAAGAAAAATAAAAAATAAAAATAAAAAATAATTTATTTGAAAATAAAAAGGAAAGAAAAAGAAAAAAAAAATTTAAAAATAAAAATAAAAATAGAAAATAATTTATTTTTAAAAAAATAAGAAAAAAATTAAAATTAAAAAATTAAAATTTAAAAACAAAATAAAAGGAAAAGAGAAGGAGAAAAATAAAAAAAAATAGAAAAAGAAAAAGAAAAAAGAAATTAAAATAAAAAAAAAAAAAAAAAAAAAAATACAGAGATGTTTATTTACGTTAAATAAAAAAGTAACAATTCAGACTTGAATGCTGATAAAAAGAAAAAGTATAACGTCAAAAAAATATGGGCATGACGTCATAATATTTTAAATTCGTATTTGAAAGTGATAAATATTCCCTCTAAAATAAAAATGCCTTATGATGATGACATCATAAGGAATATAATTGTAATCAAAATCTCATGATTGCCCGTGCCATGACGTCAAGGCAAATAGTGTGTATGTGTGTGTGCGTGTTTGCGCATGCGTTGGTGACGTCATCACCGAGAATGTAACATCCTGATTGGCTTACGGCTGTATCCGAATGTAGCCAGTGAGGCATCGTATGCTGTCTTACCCTCAGTGCCAGCTTCGCTGACACTGACACTCCCTCTAACCGAGTGGGTTACATGCCCTAGCATGGATGCCACATACTAGAAAGTGAAAGAAGATGTTAGAAAGTGTTAGAAAAAAGCTAGCATAACGTCACAAGGTAAGGTGTGTGTGTGTGCACGCATGTACCCATATAGAAACCACGTGTCCAAGAAAAAAATAAATGGTGATCAAGTTGGAGGAAGAAAATCTACGGAAATAAACACTACATGGTCAAAATGACGGATACCACGTGGTCAAGATTGTAGATACCAAATCCAAGATGGTGGACAGAAATTCAAGATGGAATAAAGAAAAAGTATAACTTCACAAGAATATGGTCATGACGTCATAATATTTTAAATTAGTTTTTGAAAGTGTTAAAAATAAAATGTCACGTGATGATGACGTCATGAATGTTTGTACATGCGTTCGCGCGCCGAATAGCGCGACATGCGGTCGTGCCCCGCGAATATTCCGCCGGATAGCTCGATATGCGCCTCGCGAAGGGACCCCACCGCGATTATGGATCTGAGAGTCAACTACAAGAAAAACTGAAATACGCAATAATCATAATTGTTATATAACAAAAGATGATTATTATACAATCAATAAAAATAATAATATCGATTTCAAAGTCGAAAAAGTGGCGGATGAATGGAACAATTCGTTC
The DNA here is from genome assembly GCA_009176605.1 of Armadillidium nasatum. NCBI lineage: Eukaryota > Metazoa > Arthropoda > Malacostraca > Isopoda > Armadillidiidae > Armadillidium > Armadillidium nasatum. The sequence continues at coordinate 10,696 of SEYY01000943.1, forward strand.
ATTCTAAGATATGATCAAGTTGGTGTAGTGGTAGCGTGATGGAATTCAAACCAGAAGGTTGAGGTTTCGAATCCTGGTCTCACAATAGTTTTAAGTTCTTACTGTAAATATCGGAGGAAGTTTGATTTTCACTCAATAGTTTGCGCATCGGACAAGGGAAAAAGGGCCGGAAAATTCAAATTCAAGATGGCGGAAACCACGTGATCAAAATGACGGACAGAAATCAAGAGGAAAAATCTACGGAAATAAAAACCAAGTGATCAAGAATTAAAAAAATGTCGGTCGGATGACGTCATAGTCTCAAGATAGCAGTTCAATGACGTCGCAGGTAAACGTGTGCGCGCATGCACAGATGACGTCATCACTGAAAGTGCCTGCATCCTGATTGGTCCACGGATGTAGCCAGATGTCGCCGGATGTTGCCGGATGTGGTTCCGGATGATATCTTACCCTTAGTGCCAGCTATCGCTGGAACTGGCACTCCCCTCGATGCCAACTGGCACTCCCTCAGGCCAAGGGGTTGTGGTCTAGCATGAGTTCCAAGTACTAGAAAGTGCTAGAAGTGGTACTCAGGAAAGAGCATGAGTTAGGCCCTGGCACTACCAAATAAGGCTTGGCACGTGCCTGATGGCACTGACAGTGGGAAAAAAGGTCAAAATTGAGCGGGGCTTAAAGGGTTAAGTGTCAAAAGGGGGCGGGGATTAAGGAATTAACATAATTAATTAGCAGATTATCCAGATTAAATCTCGGATTATCCGATTAATCGACCGATTATCCGATTAATCGGATTAAAATCTACTCACGAAAGACCATGGAAAGGCGGGCTCCGCCCATTGCAATGTTGCATGACACATTGCAGCAGTGCCGTACAACAGTGCTAAGCAACATGGCACCTTCAACTTTCATTCTGTATATATATATATATATATATATATATATATATATATATATATATATTATATATATATATATATATATATATATATATATATATATATATATATATATATATATATATATATATATATATATATATATATATATATATATATATATATATATATATATATATATATATATATATATATATATATATATATATATATATATATATATATATATATATATATATATATATATATATATATATATATATATATATATATATATATATATATATATATATATATATATATATATATATATATATATATATATATATATATATATATATATATATATATATATATATATATATATATATATATATATATATATATATATATATATATATATATAAATTGTAAAGTTGATCCCACAAGCTGCCAACTAATTGTAAAAGTTGATCCCACTCAGCCCTTTCTGACTGATATTAAATAACACTGATCAACAATTACTTTAAATAAAAGTAAAGGTTTCAGTCGCATTCAAGCAATTTCAGTGGCAGGTGAATAAAAGAGATTTAAAAATAAACTTATTTATTAAGTGAATAATATTTAAAGACGCTAAACTAATGATAGCAGCTCTATAATCAGAGAGCGTGAATGATTCGTATCAATTCTATTTACAAAATTAACCATATAATAATGTGCCAATAAGAAGTCATTTTACATGTACTTCTACAATATGTTAGACCAGTGTACTCTGTCTCAAGGTCTTGTTAAAAGTACCTTGTATATGCCAAATATATTGAGCATATAATTCGGAAGCTACTTACGAATGTTTGGAGGAAGAATGAGAATGTCTTACGACAACTCTGTGAATATCTTACGATAATTCAGAAATCTCTTACGAGCATTTTCAATGCCAAATAGTATTGAGCAACGTTTCCAGTCTTTTACAAGCACTTTCTCTCCTACTCTCCGAATCTCGAATGAGGAAATACGTCTCAGATGAACATGCTTCGAGTTTGATTATTCTTCTTCAATATAAGCCATTTAAAATTAATTAGAGTTATTCCTGAAATTGACACATTTTTTTATTCTTCATGAGGAACTATATATATATATATATATATATATATATATATATATATATATATATATATATATATATATATATATATATATATATATATATATATATATATATATATATATATATATATATATATAAGCTGAGATCTCAACAATTAAGCATTTAAGATGTTCTATTACTATTACATATTGTTTGATATTATTAAACTAGTTGATTCACCAAGTTTGATAATATAAAAGCGTCTATTAACTTAGTAGTTTCTCTTAAAAATGATTAATATTTTATAACGAGGTATACGTCTATGCTTGTTACAGGTCTTCTTAACAGATTGTCACATTTTAAATATTGATCTCTTAAAAGTAATATACATCTTAGCTAATAATATAAATATTTATAATACTATATTTACAATCATCTCTTCTTATTTATTCTTTATATAAAAGCTTAATAAATATAAAATAAACAATACAGCATATTTGAAATGGCTATGTGGCACTCGATTTCAGTAGCAAAGCGAGGCAACTGAACTCTAATAAAATTTAATGTGTAAAGAGCATTATTTCTTTATTATCCTAAATTACGCAATGAAATTAATAACATGTTTTATTATAATATTTCACATTTATTTATTAATAGCTAAACATATATCAACGTTTAATAATAAATCTAGAATTTATCTAAAAGGTAATGAAAAGCTGGTATTACCGAGTCAGCTGACAGCATCGAGTTTGTAACTAATAAAATTAGAATCGCAACCTATTAACGTTCAAATAATTATTATTTACTCTTAAATGTCTTTCTAACTAAGAAGGTTTTTAAAAACTTAATAAATCATTAGATAAATTAGATAACTTAGGTAATTGCAATTATATATAGAAACACTAAGTAATTATAAATACTAGATAGCAACTGTTTATGTTGGCATATTATTTATCATAATGGTGGAAATATAAATAAAAATGTTACACAGGGCAGGACATAGAGACAAACAGCTTTTCTTACCTAGGCCTTTATTTACATGTATAACACATAGTACAGTTCGTGCTACGATAACAAGAGATAGAATAGGTAGAAAGAGAATGCAAATTTTTATCACATAGAACAAAGTCTTTACTGAATCCTAACAAAGAATATATTCATACAGTATCAACAGTACATATACTTTAGGTTAACTCAAACACCCCTCTTAATCTAAAGTATACCTCTAATGTTTTCAAATTTTAAGAACCTTCTTTTTGACACAGGTTTAGTAAATATATCAGATACATTGTCAACAATTTTGAATCACAATACTTAAGTTTATTAACACTAAGATCACTTGGAAGTACATTGTGATTACAATTACTTTTTTTAAATTCACTTAATATTTGTTCAATATAATTTGATTGCTTCATGCTAATACAGTTATTCTCAAATTCAAATTCAATACCTAAAAACACAGATGGTTGACTCAAATCTTTCATTTTAAATTTATTTAGCAATATTGTTTTAACATCATTTAAAATAATAACATTTCTTTCAGCAATTATTAAATCATCCACAAAAATTATCAATATAATACAAATTTTACATTCTTCATCACCCTTAGTATATACACAATACACATGTATCAACTACAGATTTCACAAAATTTTGAGATATGAGAAAAGAATCTAATAAATTATTCCAAATTCTGCCACTTTGTTTTAGCACATATAATGATTTATTTAAATTACAAACTAACCTATTACCACTTACATCACTTTGTACATAACCTGCATTTAAATATGTAGTTTTCACATAAATCTGATGAACAATAAATCCTTCTTGTACTGACAGTTGCATCAGCATCCAGATTAAAAAAGTTTCTTGATAATCCACATCTTTCACTTGTGAGTATCCTTTTGTCACATGTCTTGCTTGGTTTCTTTTTCATCATTTGCTCTCTTGAAGTGATGTGAATCAGAACTTGCCAGAGCTTCTTCATAAGATTTTGGGGTACAAGTCATTCTATAACAATAATCCATAGAATAATTAACATTTAATAAGTTTTGTATATATCATCATCATAGTTTTCAAGAAAATTTACCTTATTCCTTTGTCTTTTAGGATATCTATTTTCTTATTCTTCATTTTCACATAATTCTTCCTAATTAGGTTCTTCTTTTTCTTTTTCCTCTATAGATCCATCTTCTTGTGTCCTTGATCTTGTATATTCATATTCAAACTCAGGTGTTTCTTCTTCATGTCCAAATTTTTCTGTAAATTTGACACATCCTACTTTCTTAAAATTGTTCTGCTCAAGAAAATATACAAGATATGCTGGGCTTTCATTGTAATCCCCAACAAAAATTCTTTGTGTACTGCATGCATCTTTCTTCTTCTCTTGTGAGTATGCATAACAAATAGATCCAAATACATGCATATTACTTAAATTTGCTTTTCTTCCTGTTATTAGTTCATAAGGAGTTTTACCTGTCTTTGAATGATAGCACCTATTGTGAATATACGGTGAAGTTTTCACTGAATATGTCCATATTTTTAGCTTATAATAATAAACATCTAGCCATATCAAAAAGAGTTCTCCATGTAGGTTCAACTTTTCTATTTTGATGTGGCGAATACGATGTTGAAAATTCCTGCTTTATACGATTCTTTATAAGGAATGCTTTGAAGTCTGCATAAGTAAATAGTAGCACCATATCAGTACCAGTATCTGACCTCAACCTCTTTACAGTCCCATATGGGGATATGTCTGCTAGAAATTTTTCTGCTGCAGCAATCGTATCAGTTTTACTCTTCAATAAATATATAAAAATTGCACCAAAATAGTCATCCAGAAAAGATATAGCATATTTAATACCATCCCTTGCAACAGGGTCAATAGGACCTGCTAAATCACAATATACTAATTCTAATATACCAGTAGTATATTTTTCAGCTTCTCTGTTTCTAATCTGAATCATTTTGCCCAGAGCACAAGTACTAAAATCAAAATTTTCTTTACTAATAATATCCATACCATTTACTACACTTTCAAGTGTTAAAACATCTTGAACATTTCAATGGCTCATAATTTTATGCCAATTTTGCAAACTATAAAAACCCATTTTCTTAATACGAATATTGTTCAGAAAATATAAACCTCCTGTCTTCTTAATATTAAATACTGTACCATCAGGTGCTACTAATTCAGCAAATTTTGGTGTAAAATTTATAGAAACTCCATTCTTCGCGGCTGCCTGCACTGAAAATATATCTTGCTTATATGATGGTACGCAAAGAGCATTTTTCAATAAAATATTATGACACTTACCATTAACATCATATATTGATACTTTAGCATAGCCTCTACCATTGCAGCATTACTCATCCTGTTACCATTGGCCAATTCAATAAAATGATTTGAAGGGTCAAAATTATCTTCAAAGCTGATAAAATTTGATTTATCACATAAAATAGGTGAAGTTGCTCCAGAGTCTACTAATAAATTACTTAGTGTGTGTTCCACATTGCCCGTTTCATTAATTATAAATACATAAGAATGACTTTCATCCATATTATCTTTTACAATTTTAGCTGAATTATTTTTCCTACAAAATTCTGTATCATGAGTTTGTGAATTACAGTTAACACACCATCTTTTATAATACTGCCTATGTCCCCCTCTTACTTTATAAGCTTGCTTAGTAATCTGATGATTATTGAGTTTCTCTGTACATTAAAATTGCTTATTCCATACTTTTCCACAAGAAAAACATTTTAAATAACCTTTTCTATCTCTTATCTTCATAACATTTCTTCTTGCTTAATATCTGCCTGTTGGCTATTTACTTTCTCTTCAAAACTTCTTAGAGATTTGTGAGAATCGTACTCCATTCAGGGGCGAACAACATCCCTATAAAGAGCAAGAAACTGGGGTGATGCGAAAAAAAAAACATGAAGGCGCCTGAGAACATCTAACCTCTTAGAAGCCTGTTTAGAAAGAGAAGTAATGTGATCCATCTTAGAAAGATCACGAGAGGAAGAAACATCGAAAATATTAAGGACATAAGAAGGTTTGAGTCGATTGTTTTCGAAAAGATATCAGTTGCGTGGAAGGTTGTGTCGAATAGAAGGATGGAGGAATCGAGCTTTTTAGGAATTGAAAACGGACATGTTTTCTCTGCCTCAATTTGATATAAGAGAAAGATCAGAGGTAAGATGCTCCAAGGCCACACTTCTTGCATCAATTAACTGCTGTTGGGATGGACGCCTTGCAAATTGAAAGGAGTAATGAAGGATGGAGTAATCGGCACAGGAGCGGATAGGAGACGAAGTAATATATAGAATTTTTTAATAAAAATTAGAAAAAGAGTTGGAGGTAAGACAGATCCTTGAGAAACACCACTATTTATAGATTTAAAGGAAGAACGGTAGTGGTCTACAGCGGCTGCTATAGAACGACAAGAAAGGAAATCAGAAAGAAGGTCACAGAGAGAAGGATAGATTCCGAAAGAGGGAAGTTTGGAAATCAAAGCTTTGTGCCAGACTCTATCGAAGCTTTCCATATGTCCAGAGCAACAACAAAGGATTCACCGAAATGCCGAAGAGCAGAGGACCAAAAGTCAGAGAGAAAAGAAAGGAGATCACCAGTAGAAAGATATACCGAAAGCCTGAGGAGCAGAAGGAAATTAGCACTCAACTAGAATATCGCCAATAAATCGCTTTTACGAAAGCCATACTGGTGATCAGAGATAAGATTTGAAGAATAAAGGTGTTACCAAATCATCCTGTTTAGGGATAGATTCGAAGACTTTAGAAAGAGCAGAGGTTAAAGAAATAGGACGATAGTTAGAGGGTTGAAGAG
>SEYY01000943.1:19762-34940 GCA_009176605.1 Armadillidium nasatum
GATGTTACATTAAGTTCATATCATTTAAGTATATAAAGTATATAGTTTTTTAGGAATGAAATGTTTTTGAAAATGTTATTTTATAATTTTCATTTAATATTTAATGAAGTTTGTTAAAAAATGTTTAGGTAAAAAGTTTTCTTCTTAAAAATTTCTTAATTATTTAAAACTTAAACGCAAGTAGATTTTATTAAAATTTAAAAAATATTCATGTCAAAATAAACTTATATTTTGAAACGATTCACAATGTGTGTAAATGTGTTCATGTTTGTGTACCTTTTTATTTATTTAGTAGAGTGTAAAGTTTACCAGATATGTTTAAATGTCTTCAACTGCTGCTGAAATACCTGATCCTACAAATTAAAATAAAAATACAGTCAAATTTCCTAAAATATTTCAAACACGAAAACTCCAGGTATATATATATATATATATAATATATATATATATATATATATATATATATATATAATATATATAATATATATATATATATATAAATATATATATATATATATATATATATATATATATATATATATATATATATATATATATATATATATATATATATATATATATATATATATATATATATATATATATATATATATATATGGGGGAGGGAAGTAGCGCTCCCGAGGCGATGAGATTACCCCCATTGGGTATATGGGATGTTAAAGGTACTTCCCATCTCATCCCGGTGTCCAATGGTTCGTTCCATTTCACTCTCAGCTTCTTCTACACGGAGTAGGCTCTCCTTCGCACACACAAAACATTAATACAGACACAATTTTTTAAAACAACAATAAATAAATAAATAAATGATTACCTCAACAGCAGTAGCCTCGGAGAAGCCCAGGGGGCGGCTTCCAAAAATAGCCCCTCATCCACCCCTCCCCCCATCACCACTTGGGAGTTGGTGGTGATGATGAGGCTGGTGCCACCAAGACTCTGCAGCCGGCTTGTCCTAATGCACGGTCTATTTTTTTCATTAATTTCTGTAACATTCGGGGTCTGAACTCCAATTTCCACTTTGTTGAGCATCACCTCTCTTCTAGACCTCACCTCTTATTCTTGACCGAAATTCAGATGTTTGAGCGTTCTGACAGCAAACCCTGTTCTGTTTCCTCCTACTGTCTTTATCCTCAATTCTCAACCAAAGGCGGTTGTTGTGCATACGTGCGCAACGATGTTGTTTGTTCTCGCGTCTCTAATTGAGAGTCTTCCGAATTTTCCACCTTATGGCTTAGGCTCTCTTACCATTCTACGACTAAATTCATTTGTTCTGTTTATTAACTGACAATCCTAAATTCTTCGACTATTAAAACTCCAAAATAGAGGGCATTCTCCCTTCTTCTCCTTTCTCTGAAATCATCATATTAGGTGATTTCATTGTTCACCACCGCCAATGGCCTTCTTCTAGCTCTTATGATACAGCTGGTGAACGTATCTTTCATTTCGCTATCCAAAACGACCTTGAGCAGTTGGTGCAGCTCCCTACTCGTATCCTTGATCGTCTTGGAGATGAATCCAACATTCTAGACCTTTTTCTAACTTCTAATCCTTCTCCTTATACTGTTAAACTCTTTCCTCCTCTGGGTTCTTCCGATCACTTTCTTATCTCTGTATCATATTCTATCTCTTCAAGTCTTCCACAGGAAAGACCCCTTTCTATTGAAAGGAAAAGTTTGTGACACTTCGGTGCCACAAGATGGTCAGACTTGCTGTCGTACTTCTTTGATTTTAAATGGAATGATTATTGCTTCCGTGGGAGGGGTCCCTCGGAGTGTTCAGATCGCATTACTGAGGTAATTCTCTCTGGCATGGAGGCGTACATTCCATTTTCTTTCCCTTCTACTAAACCTAACAAACCTTGGTTTAACTCTGCTTGTTATCGCGCTATTTACAGCAGGAATTTTACCTTTAGGGATTACCATCGTCTTCAAACTCCAGAAACTAATGCTACTTATAATTCATCCCGGAATCGTGCAAAATCTCTCCTTCGTAACACTAAAAACTCTTTTCTCCGTAGAAAATGCAATAATCTTTCTGGTTCTTCTTCCTCTTCCCATTTCTGGCATTTTTCGAAAAATGTCAACTCTAACTTTGCTACTTCCTCTTTCCCTCCTTTAATATCTTCCGACGGCACACCTGCTGTTTTACCTTCTTCTAAAGGGGAACTCTTTGCTCAAACTTTTGCCTTTAACTCTACCATACACGATTCTAGAGCTATTCCCCCTCCTTTAACCCCCTCCAACTCATTTATGCCTAAAATTAGAATTTCTTCTAAAGATGTCATTTCTGCTCTCTCTGAGCTTAATACTAAGAAGGCGTACGGTCCCGATGGTATTCCTCCTTTGGTTCTCAAAACTTGTGCTTCCGAGCTTGCAACCTGCCTCGGTAAACTTTTTCGTTTTTGTCTCTCTACTTCAACCCTCTCTTCTTGTTGGAAACGTGCGCTCATTCAGCCTGTGCCGAAGAAGGGGAACCCCTCTCAACCCTCTAACTACCGTCCAATTTCTTTGATCTTCGTTCTTTCTAAAGTTTTTGAATATATCCATAACAGGAAGATTTGGAAACATCTCAATTCTTCTAATCTTATCTCTGATCGCCAGTATGGCTTTCTTCGAAACTCTCTACTGGGGATCATTCCTTTCTCTCTGACTCTTGTTCCTCCGCTCTTCGGGTTTTCGGTGAGTCCTTTGTTGTGGCGCTAGACATACCGAAAGCTTTCGATAGAGTCTGGCACAAAGCTTTGATTTCTAGGTTTCCCTCTTTCGGTATCTATCCTTCTCACTGTGATCTTCTCTCTGATTTCCTTTCCGGTCGTTCTATAGCTGCTGTTGTAGACGGCCACCGTTCTTCCTTTTAAATCTATTAATAGTGATGTTCCTCAGGGTTCTGTCCTATCTCCAACACTTTTTCTGTTTTTCATTAATGACCTTCTTTCTATTACCTCATCTCCTATCCACTCCTATGCTGATGACTCCACCTTTCATTACTCCTTCCAGTTTGAAAAACGCCCCAGCAAACAGCAGTTGATAAACTCGAGAAGGGTAGCCTTAGAGCAGCTAACCTCTGATCTTTCTCTCATTTCAAATTGGGGAAGAGAAAACATGGTTGTTTTCAATGCCTCAAAAACTCAATTCCTCCATCTCTCCACTTGACACAATCTACCACACAACTATAATGGGTTCTTCGAAAACACACAACTCAAACCTTCTTCTGTTCTTAAAATTCCTGGCCTATCCTTTTCTCGTGATCTTTCTTGGAAAGATCACATTACTTCTCTTTCTAAAAACGCTTCTAAGAGGTTGGGTGTTCTGAGGCGCCTCCAGAATTATTTCACCCCACCCCAGCTGCTTGCTCTATATAGGGATGTTGTCCGTCCCTGTATGGAGTATGCTTCACACGTCTGGGGTGGTTCCACTCATACAGCTATCCTTGAGAAGGTGGAGTATAGGGCTTTTCGTCTCATCAACTCTCCTGCTCTTACTAATTCTCTCCAATCTCTTTCTTCCCGTCGAATTGTTGAATCACTCTCTCTTTACTATCGCTATTACAATGGACACTGCTCTTCTGAACTCTCTCGTCGCATACCTCCTCTATTGAGAAGAGCTCGTGCGACGCGCTTTTCTACACAGTCTCATCCTTTCTCTATCCAACTCTCTGACTCCAGACTTAACCGCTATGCTCAATCATACATATATTCTACTGGTAAAATCTGGAACACACTCCCTTTATCTATTTTCCAACTTCCTTTAATTTGCATACTTTCAAACGCCGTGTATCTGGTCATGTCGGCCACCATCGACCAGGATAGATTTTTCCCAACTCCGGTGGAATTTGGTAGGCCTCCGCCCACCTAGGGAGAATATATATATATATATATATATATATATATATATATATATATATATATATATATATATATATATATATATATATATATATATATATATATATATATATATATATATATATATATTGATGGGTTTACTTAATTATAGAAACCCTGAAGACAAATTTGAAACAGTTATGTGACTGTCTGTCCTAATTTTGAAGTAACAATCAAATATTAATATATATTAGCCTAAAGAAAATATAGTTATTAAATACAATAAAAAAAAGTTAAAGTCACTCACCAAATATTAAGTTAAAATGAGCTTCAAGCCTGCTTAGTATAATATATAACTTTGAGCGGTTTTCCATAAAAGTTGGGTTTGGAAGAGATGCCTTTAATCGTTAAAGACTTTATTTAAGTTATTAAGTAGACAAATAGTACCTCTCTTAACAGAACAATTGCCATATAAACATCACGGCAAATGAACTACACTCTAGTCACTATCCAGAAACTTTAAATTGTTAGTCGAGTATTCTGGTCAATTTTGAACCCCTTAACATGCCTAACAAACCTACTCTTAGCTAATTTATAAAGTTCAAACAATGCAAAACAAAAACAAGAGTAGGCCGTCAAAGTCTATTGTTCCTACACAGTAAATAGAGCCCAATTCAAAGTTCTAGCTTTAAAATAAACAATTGATTTTTAAAGATAGGTAATTGGAAGTTATATACATTACGTTCTGAAGATCTTGATTGAGTTGGGTTGATATTATCTTTTAACGAGCTTACATTTTCAACTTTATAAACAACGAGGCCAGAGGTCGGTTAACAAGTGCCTTCAAAATTTGGCCCACACGCTTTTTAGTGTTGCCATTTAGAAAAGGGAATTTTAACCTTTTAGGGAAATTTAGATATTCCAAATAAACCAGTGAGATTTTCACTAAAGCAAATATAAACCCAAAATAATTTTATCTTTAAAAGCAAAATGCAAGTATTTTCTCAATATCTTCCCCAACAAAAATTTAAATTTAAATTTAAATTTAAATCAAAATCTCAGAACAATAAATCAAATCAATCTAGCATTAACATATTTTCTACCATGCAAAGCCTTGCAAAGTTAAATTTAAATCAAATCTTTTAAAATGCTAAAATAAGCTACAACATCTTAGAACTAAATACTACAAACTAACTTAAGTTTAAAAGCATATAAAATATAACTTTACAAGTTATCTAAATTTTCTTTCAGGAATTTCCTGAACTTTACAGCAGCCTTTCTTACAGGTCTTTTCTCAGAGCTTTTATTATGACTATCAGGCTGTCTAGTAACTGCTGAAGCAGGGGCAACTTCTTCAGAGGAAGAATCATCAATTGCTACTCTTTCCTCATTCTGACTCACCCCAGGGTGAGTTATGGATAGCTCCATAGGGAAAAGATTGCAAATTGAGTGGTGTGCTACTTTGCCATTGCTCTGTTTTACTTTGACAGATCTAATTATATTGTCATATCCTACCACTACTTCTACAACCCTTCCTAGCAACCAAAAGGGTCTAGGTTTATTTGGTAGTTTTATAAGGACAACATCGCCACACTTTATGCGATTAGTCCAAGAGCTCTGATACAAATTTCTGCTGTATTCTCGGAGACTTAGTAAGTACTGTTCATACCACAATCTCCTAAATTCCTCAAAGGCAATAAGTTGCTGGTCCAGACTCTCAAGGACATCCTTCCTATCTATTTCCCTCCAAGGGTCTTCCTCCAAGTCTCTAAAGACCAAAGAAGAATTGATATGCATTTTCAAAAAAGAATTGGGGGAAATAACATTCAAATCATTTTCAGAATCTCTGTATGTCAGGGGTCTAGAGTTTATAGCATCTTGTATAGAAGATAAAGTGGTCAGTAATTCAAAATAAGAAAGGGTTTTAGTTTGCACAGTTTTATTTAAACAGCTTTTAACAGTACGGATTAGCCTCTCCCAAGCAGCTCCTATGAAAGCTGCATAAAGGGGAATTTTTATATGTTTAATATGTAACTGAGTAAGATGATCACAAAATTCCTGGGAACTTAAAACATCACTAAGGATGTCACCAGTTTTCACAAAAGCACGTGCATTATCAGAGTATAAATGAGATGGGATAGTATATCTATTACAAAACTTTTGAAAGGCAAGCAAGAAATTTTCAGTAGACATATCTGGAACAAGTTCCATATGCAGGGCTCTGATGCTTAAACAAGTGAACAGCAAAATATACATTTTGTGTTCATTACCACTTTCTATGTCTTTAACCCAAATATGACTTGTAAAATCAACCCCCACATGATAAAACGGCTTAATCAAGGATAGCTGGTTTTTAGGCAAGTTGGTCAGTTTGGGGTAATTGTAACAGAGAGCATTGTATTTTTTGCATAAAAAGCAATGATGACAAAACAGTTTTAACAGCTTGCCTGGCTTGAGGTATCCAAAAGCCTTTATTTCTAAATGGTTAAGTGTAGTTTGAACCCCAAGATGCTGAACTTGTGAATGAGAGTTTAATATTATTAAACACGCAAAAGGGTGTACTTTTGCTAATAAAATGGGGTTGCAAATGTCATAATTAAAATGAAGAGATTTAGATATCCTACCATGAGAGCGGAGAATATTTCCTTTATCCAGAAAGAGATCAAGGTGATTAACAAGGGGTGGAACTGGGTCAGATTTATTATTACCTTTCAGAAATTCTATTTCTTTCTTAAAGCATGCAATCTGCATACGCCTAACCCAATAAAGTAAAGCATATTTGGTAGGATCCGCATCTACTACTTTAATAAACCTAAATTTAAAAAGATAAGTAGTTAATCTTATTAATTTATTCAGATCAGAAAATTTTTCAATGTCATATACATCCTTGTCATCTATGGGATTGGTAGAACTACAATTAACAGATAATTTGGCTTTGCATTCAGGGGGAATGCTCAGTAAGTCATGCACTGGCCAATTAGCAAAGTTATTAGATAAAAAAGGGGGTCCATGCTCCCAGAAATGTTTAAGATCATTGAACTTTTTAAATGTAATACCTTTTGTCAACAAATCTGCAGGGTTACTATTAGTATTAATGTATCTAAAGAAAATAGGCATCTTATATTCAGAAATTAATTCATTTTTTGCAAGCTCAATATCTTTAAGCCTATTCTTTACCATTTTAGACTTACTCTTAGGGTTATTTGTTAACAACCAGGTTAGAACTACTTGAGCATCCACTACAAAATTTAAAAACTTAAATTTAATATCTTCAAATGAAGACAATATGCTTAGGCAAACACTTAAAAGCAAGTACAACAGCCATTAACTCAAGGCAAGGAATACTTAGCTCCTTTAAAGGAGCCATTTTAGTTTTTGCAAAAATCAAATCAGATAGGCCATCACAACAAGCATACATAACAAACCCATAAGCTGTTTTGGAACTATCACAGAATATGTGAACACCATATTCATTGCCCTTACTGAGTACCATTCTTTTAAATGTTAACTTATAAGCATCATTAAGGGAAGCAGCTACTTTTTTCCACTCATTTATAACTTCAGCATTCAAAACAGTATCCCAGTCAACTTTAGGAACTCAACTCAAGCTCCATATGTAGCGCATTAATATTTTACCACTAACAGTAAGAGGCAAGACAAGGATTACAGGGTCAAACACCGATGAAATAGCAGACAAAATGAGTCTTTTTGTGTTAGCCCTAATATCACAACAAGCTTTAGCAACATTTATGGAGTCATTTTCTAAATGATACAGATAACCTAAAACTTTCTCTTCAGGGCAACCATGGCCAGCTAATCGGCCATCCGCTGCAAATTTAAAATTTAATTCAGGCAAGTTAGAATTCCAACTTCTTAGAAAAAAAGGAAGCTTCATCCATCCTCACACACGCTTCTTTATAAACATACTCTAATTCCTCACGATCATTACTGCTATAAAAGAAGTTATCTACATAAAAATTTTCAGTTAAAAGTTTTGAGCACAAATCATTGGGAAACTTAGAGGCATGGAATCGCATAACATAATGCAAAATAAAAGGGCTACTGACAAACCCAAAAACCAAAGAAGTATACCGATAAGTAACAATTTTACCATTTTCTACCCAAAAGAAACAAAACCTATTCTTATCCTCTTCAGTCAGTAATTTAACAGCAAGAAAAGCTTGCTTGATATCAGCAAGCACAACATATTTGTTGCATCTAAATTTTAAAAGCAATTGCAATAGAGAGGACATAATAGGTCAATGCCTGGGTAAGCAGCTTCATTAAGGGAAGGTAAGTTTTTGTGAGTTTTTAATGAGCAATTAAAGACAGGGCGAATTTTCGTAGTAACCTGAGCTTCCATTTTAATAACTGGCCTATGGGGAATAAATGTAAAATTTGCATATTCAGATGGGTTTATATCCACCTTTTCAATTATACCATCAGCTAAATGCTGTTCAAAAACTCTTTTGTAATCTTCAAATAAATTTTTAGAATGCAAATCTTTAACAACTCTATCTAAAACCTTACGGGCAACATTAAAATTGGAAGGCACTTTGTCAACATTTTCCTTCCAAGGAAGTTTTACATAATAATGTTTATCTTTGTAAACAATATTGTCATTAAATTCAGACACCTGCAAGATATCAGCTTTAGCCATATCTTCATCAATATTTTTAATCCCTAGGCTTTCCAGAGTGAATAAATTATCAAGTCCCTGTTCCACTTCACTATCATCAAAAATACTCATTAAAGGATTGAAGTAAGAAACTGAAGGGCTTAAAACTTGATTAACAAAAGAGGAAAGGGCAACATTTTCACAAGATACTCCTGTTCCATTAGTGATGGAATTTAATTTAGCAATTTGGTCAGTATAAAGAAAATTATTAATATCCCCAAAAGGCACTATATCTTGACCAATTTTAAAACATGCACCATTCATGCATTTTTCAAACTTAAAAGGGAGGCAAATACTGTAATAAATCGATACCAATTAATGCATTTAACTCAACACATTCATTATAATCATGCATTGCATTAATTCTATATCCAAGTTTATTCAAATTTTCATAAGCAACCTTTAAACCTGGTATCTCAAATTTAATGTCAAAGGATTCATCTATAAGCAAGGAAAAGGGAAATTGTTTTATGCCAGGCAAATCTATATCAAAAGAGCTAAGAAAGAAGGATTTTTCTTTAGAAGCAACAAAACTATGCACATCGTAATTGACACTATGCAAAGAGTTTAAGTCTAACAATTGTTTGGCTGCTTTAGAGCTTACATAACTTCGCTGACTTCCAGAGTCGATCAAAGCTAATATTTTACATTGTTTACCTCTATGATGCAAAGTAACTTCTACAAAGGGCAGAAGATAGTTTTGTTCCCCATTACTATAGTTAATGCAAAGGTATGACATAGTATGACCATCATTCTTTTTAGAATGCCCCTTCTCACATAAAGCAGATATATGGGTATGAAGGTTACAGAAAACACATGCATAATCTAAAAAGTTATCATGATGACCAGGACAATCATCTGTCGCATGCTTAGAACTAGAGCAAAATCTACAAATATTTAATTGATCACAGCGTTGTAATCTAGATTCAAGGTCCGGGTAAGCCGGACATTTATTCATTGAGTGACCTGCAGCACTACAAAATTTGCAAGGGAAAACACGATTTGATGCATTAGTTTTATTATGAACGTAATTAGATTTGGTAGATTTTTGAGTGGTCTTAAAGTTTTCTAGGGTAGCTTTAGTTTCACTATTACGAGCAAATTTATCATTACTACCTTTACTTTGGCTACCACTATTATTATTGGCAAACTTATTATGCTTATGACCATTATTGTTATTTCTACTATTACCATTATTATAAGGCTTACCAAATCTATTATTCTTAAAATTATTATCATGCTTTGTCTGATGCTGTGGTCTTTGCCCTAACTCTAAGCGTTTAAGTAAATTGGGAGAATGTTCAAAAACTTCTAGGATACTAGGGTAATTGTTTTGAACTTTTTCAATAAGCGCATTCTTGAATTTCGGAGGTAACATAAATTATCATAGAACTGATCATTTTAAAACCTGGTGTCTCGGGTACAAGGAAATCAAAACCATATGACTTAAGGTCATAGGTCAAAACTTTCATTTCATTAAGATAACCCTTCAAAGCTGCTAGATTATTTTCTGGTGGGGCACGGATTTCATATAATTGTTGAAAAATCTTCTCAACAATAAATTCTTTATCAAGGTACTCCGATTTCAAAATATCTAACGCAACTTTATAATTCAGGTCCTTCAGGACTAAGATGCTTAACCATATCATAAGCTGTATGGCCCAAATTACTAATTAAATGCATAAGTTTTTCTTCGTCAGAATAAACAGCATTAGTATCAATAAGGGCATTAAATTTCGCTAAGAATCGAGAGAAAGCTAACTTGTCATCCTCATCTCCTTCAAATCTACTTATATGAATAGGGGGTTCTTTAGCACTCTAAATAAACTTAAATTAGGCCTAGCCCTATCAGAAGTGTTAGAACTACTATTTTCAGTGGGGTTTACTATGGGAGAAATGGATTCTTCGCTAGAAACGGAAGGAGTTACTGACTTCGCTAGATTAGCCGCTATTAAACAAATTTTGTCCTCAATATCAATTTTATATTGAAATGACGTATCACGATCACTAATATAAAGATCACGTAATGAATCAAACTTATTTATATTGGACAATATATTTTTATCTAGTTTTTCTAAGGATTTAAGATAACTTTTTACTTCCGCTATTTTTCCTTTTATAAATGACTCGTCACTCGCACAAATTTCAATTTTATTTAATATCAACCTCACTCGATTTTTTAAATCTTCTCTTTCATTAATATATGAACGGTTCAAAGACTGGCACTCTTCCATTTCAGACATTTTAAACGATACTTTAAAGTTAAGCAATTAATGAAAACGCTCTAAAAGTTAAATTTCAATTTAAACGATACTCTATTAAACTTTATGGAAATTCAGAAATACAAGGTGAGTAACAACGCAAACTAAAAGGCTAATAAACGATTGGTCTAATTACTTCAAAAAACACAACGAATACACAACCTTTTTTAATTTTATGGAAAGTTGATGGGTTTACTTAATTATAGAAACCCTGAAGACAAATTTGAGACAGTAATGTGACTGTCTGTCCTAATTTTGAAGTAACAAACCAAATATTAAGATATATTAGCCTAAAGAAAATATAGTTATTAAATACAATAAAAAAAGTTAAAGTCACTCACCAAATATTAAGTTAAAAGGAGCTTCAAGCCTGCTTAGTATAATATATAACTTTGAGCGGTTTTTCCATAAAGGTTGGGTTTGGAAGAGATGCCTATAATCGTTAAAGACTTTATTTAAGTTATTAAGTAGACAAATAGTACCTCTCTTAACAGAACAATTGCCATATAAACATCAGGGCAAAGAATCTCACTCTAGTCACTATCCAGAAACTTTAAATGTTAGTCGAGTTTTATAGTCAATTTTAAACCCCTTAACATGCCTAACAAACCTACTCTTAGCTAATTTATAAAGTTCAAACAATGCAAAACAAAACAAGAGTAGGCCGTCAAAGTCTATTGTTCCTACACAGTAAATAGAGCCCAATTCAAAGTCCTAGCTTTAAAATAAACAATTGATTGGTAAAGATAGGTAATAGGAAGTTATATACATTACGTTCTGAAGATCTTGATTGAGTTGGGTTGATATTATCTTTTAACGAGCTTACATTTTCAACTTTATAAACAACGAGGCCAGAGGTCAGTTAACAAGTGCCTTCAAAATTTGGCCCACACGCTTTTTAGTGTTGCCATTTAGAAAAGGGAATTTTAACCTTTTAGGGAAATTTAGATATTCCAAATAAACCAGTGAGATTTTCACTAAAGCAAATATAAACCCAAAATAATTTTATCTTTAAAAGCTAAATGCAAGTATTTTCTCAATATATATATATATATATATATATATATATATATATATATATATATATATATATATATATATATATATATATATATATATATATATATATATATATATATATATATATATATATATATATATATATATATATATATATATATATATATATATATATATATATATATATATATATATATATATATATATATATATATATATATATATATATATATATATATATATATATATATATATATATATATATATATATATATATATATATATATATATATATAATACACAGGTTTAAGTGTTGCTCTTCCAGCATCTGGAATAAGGATGGGTGAATTGTTTTGGGATGGCAGTGAAACAAGTGTTGAAAATAATGAATGTCATGTCTTTTCTATGACAATAAATGGAGACAATTACATTGATTCATCAAGTTCTGAAAAAGTTAATTGTAACGAAGAATATGCGTTTTTCTGTGTGGGATTTATTGAATAAATTTGGTTTTATATGCTTTTTATACTAGTCATATTTACTTTGAAGAGATTTATTTTATCATCTACCTAAGCCGTTTTCAAAAAGCACTCTGCTTATATATATATATATATATATATATATATATATATATATATATATATATATATATATATATATATATATATATATATATATATATATATATATATATATATATATATATATATATATGATGAAAGTGTGAATAAGTAATTAATTCCAATACTATAAAAGTCTGGATAACGGAAGTGTGAGAGTTTCAAAAATTATGACTTAATTTTAAGCAATTTCAATCTGTGATTGGTCATTTGAGTTAAATCTGGCAACTTTTATCTGAGAACGTCGAAAATATGATGACGTCATTTCAGAGTTTCTTCGTTTATTTGAATTTGGAAAGTTGCCACCTACGTCATAAGTTATGGCAGGCAAAACTGCTATTCGATTTCATTGCTTTTGATATTTATACTTTGATTTAATTAATAATATTTTTTGGTTTTCCTGGTCAATTTTTGTGTGCTGTGTTAAATAAAAGTCTTTTTAGCAGTTTTAATATTATATGACAATAAAAAAGTGAGTAAAGTATTTTTAAAGTGTTTATAAAACTTTTGATCAATCTAAGAGTTTTAATATATCCTAAAATAAAAGACTTAACAAATGGTTGTAATATTCAATACAAAAAACTTAAAATGCAGAACCCAAGAACTGATCTATTTATTTTCTCGTCATTCATCTATTCAATTAATTAAGTAGTACAACGATACCGAAAACTTCTCTAATTGAGGAGTTGAGATTGCTCAAAAGCAGCGTTAAAAGTGAACATGTTAAAGTTTGACAAACTTAAAAAAAAATCAAAAGGAAAAGAAATATCTCAAATGAGTAGTTTCTTCTCTACCTTTCAAGAATAAATAAATAAATAAATACCATTACCCTCTTATGGTTCTCTTCATGGCTCTCTTCCAGAGCCCAATTCTCTGGATTCTTCCCGAGGCCAGCATCTCTCTCCATCTTTCTTTGTCCTCCAGAACATGACCTTCTATTAATTCTCTTATCTGGGACTTCTGCTGACTTCTTAGAGAGTCTTTCACTGAGTCCTTCCATCTCTTTCTGGGTCTTCTTCTTGGTCTAGTACCCTCAGGCCTCCATATCTATCTTCTACTAGCAACTTTTCACTCTTGCATTCCCTCCAAATGTCCTTATCATCTCAACCTTGTTGTATCTATTTGCAAATCACCTCTACATATTCTCTTTTACTTTCATTTCTCATTTTCTATTCTGGTCTTTCATGCAATAGCTTACAACATTCATTTCCTTCGTCTGTATTTTATTTTCATCTCTTGTTATCATGATTCAGGTCTCGGCACAATACAACAGTATTAGTGTCAGAATTCCTTCAAAGATGACAATTTGACTTTCTATTTGGATAGGGTACGTCACTCTTACTGCTCTACCATTTTGTTCTGCCTGTTATCTCCAGCGAATCTCCTCTTCCTCGAAATATTCCTCCAAGATTTTTAAATCTTTCCACATTTCTTATTTCCTTTCTCTCAATCTCCACCCGCAACACCTTATACTCCTCACGACTTACTATCATTATCTTTCTTTTATCGACATTTATTCTTAAACTTGAATCCTTAAATTTGTTAGCGCAAAATAATATCACCTCTCTCAGCTTTATATATATATATATATATATATATATTATATATATATATATATATATATATATATATATATATATATATATATATATATATATATATATATATATATATATATATATTATTGGAATTTTAGATGGTTAAATGACAAGAAAGCTTGGAAGAAACAGCTTTGTAATTTTCAATATAGCAAGTACGAATCTAACCTTTGCTCGAAGTTTACTTTTCAGCATTTAAATATTTAAAGTTTAAATGTCTACTCAAATATCAGCTCGAGTTCCAGAGAAATATAACTTTAAAAGAAAACGTATCTTATTTAGATGACACAAGTTTGTAGTATTTTTCTTGAAGAAAATTTTGACATCTTCCATCCCAAGTAGAAATTAGTGATTTCTTTCTCCAGAATTTCGAGCTGGTTAGTTTAGTTTTATTAAGGTAAAAGCTTCAGTTACCGCGTCACTCCGTTACCCACGCTATTCCAAAATTTACCCGGGTAAAATATAGTTTATCGAAACGCGTTATGCTAACGAAGCGCACTTCAACCTAACTTTCACCTTTAAAAGTTAAACACACAAAAAAAGACGAAATTCTTCAAAGCTCTAAATTTAATTAACACGAAGATCACGAATTCATTAAAGATTGAAATTTATCACTTTTAAAATTTATAAGAAAATTTGAACTAAGATTTGTGAAGAAATCATTACGAAAATAGTTAAGTCGATACGAAAAATATTTGATGAGCAAATTCGAAACACGACACACTACACTCAAATCAAAAAAGCAATTAAACGAAATTTCATAACACACTTTTCTAAAAAAAAGGTTTTGTACCGATGTTTTTTCAAAAGCGAATTCTTTAAAGCTACCATTCTCCGAAACACAAGCTGATAAACGCTAAATAGATCAAATAACTTGTATTAAAAATTATTTAACAAAGCAAAGTAATTAATAATTCTAAAATCCTCCCCGGGGGGATGACTCCCCGGAAGTACAAGGAAGGCATATACTGATTTGCGAACGTTCGACAGGCTCAATCGACATAAAGAACACAAAATTGCATTCATATACTTACAGCTAAAATTTACAACTTTGTCCGAAAATCGCATAAGCCCACCCCTTTTTTCGATATTCCCACCCCTACCTAATCTGATTCCGAAGACGATTCCTCTGTAAGAGCATCTTTCTAGCTCTTACCGCA
>SEYY01000944.1:10000-12500 GCA_009176605.1 Armadillidium nasatum
AATTATTATAATTATTATTATTATTATTATTATTATTATTATTATTATTATTATTATTATTATTATTATTATTATTATTATTATATTATTATTATTATTATTATTATTATTATTATTATTATTATTATTATTATTATTATTATTATTATTATTATTATTATTATTATTATTATTATTATTATTATTATTATTATTATTATTATTATTATTTATTATTATTATTATTATTATTATTATTATTATTATTATTATTATTATTATTATTATTATTATTATTATTATTATTATTATTATTATTATTATTATTATTATTATTATTATTATTATTATTATTATTATTAATATTAAAATATTTATAAAATAAAAAAAATTTTTTTTTTTGTTCTTTATATTATATATATTATATATATATATATATATATATATATATATATATATATATATATATATATATATATATATATATATATATATATATATATATATATATATATATATATATATATATATATATATATATATATATATATATATATATATATATATATATATATATATATATATTTATTGGCGTGCCTAACGTAGTCACGAGAAATATTCATTTGTTAATGGATTTTGAACGATTTTTTCCCCAAATGATTTTGAAGCGCAAAATGGAATAATTAGCGTTCCCTTTCCTGTAATAAATCCTACAAAATAAACAATTACAATTTCAGAATTATATTCAGAATTATCGAATATTTTTGCTCGAAACAATGTAAATGTATTTATTTTTGGCTATTTTCGGGAATATGGAAATGGCAACGCAAATTTTAAAGCCAAATTTACTTTTAAATTAAAATGTAAATACAATATTACTTATTCATAGTTATATGATTTTTTTTTGGCGTTCTTGTTTCTTAAATAGCATATAGGTTAGTATATATATATATATATATATATATATATATATATATATATATATATATATATATATATATATATATATATATATATATATATATATATATATATATATATATATATAAATAGTACAAACATCTTATCAGTAAAACATCTGTAGTTCGTAAATGTTATGGGAGGAAATATCGGAGGTAGAGAATTTAGACCCACGGTGACTCCACCTGCAAGTCGTGACATTTGGGTATTCCTTAATTATTTAAACATTTAAACTTTTTTAAATTTTAACTTAAACTTTAACTTTTTCATTAACTTTATCTTGAAAATATTTGTTATTTTCGTATTCTCACAAGAAAAATAAGAAAACATTAACCATTTACCAGTACTATTAATAGTTCAGTAAGGCAGGTATAATATAAATATTCCTTTATATTTTTTTTTGATAGGAAAATTTATTTTGTCTTAAAAAATAATATAGATGGCTCTTAAGAAGCGGGAGAAATATTATTTTGAAGATGCTATTAATCCCTTCCGAAGCCCCCGTCCCCCACCTTCCACAATAAAAGTTTTTCTTCCGAGTTACTAAATTACACCCTCGTATTGGACGTGTCCACTTAGAATGAGTTCTTTAGTAATATCCCTCGAAAGATGTTTAGAAACCTCTTGCTGAGTTCATTTAAATTTTGATACAATGACCTCGAATTTGATCTGGTCTTTATCAATTGCATCTTGGATTAATGGATGCTTTTGGTCCATCATCCAGATCCAAAGAAGAAGGTGTGGGATTAAAAAATAAAGGTGTGGGTTAAAAAAATAAATAAAGAAGACAGTAGTAACTATACATTTTTTGTATATTTTAAAGCTACGAACCCAGTGATCTCTTAAATTTAGGTAAACTTCACAAATAATGTTTACTTGAGAGTGGTAAAATAATCTGAACAATCTAAAAATTTTGATCCAAAAAAATTTCATTTAAAATTTTGAACAAAAATTCGACTAAAATAATAATAGAAAACCTTTCACATATTATTGATTTTTAAATGACCATACTATGTTATAATGTACATAAATAAATAAATAAATAAATAAATAAATAAATAAATAAATAAATAAATAATTTTATTAAAAAAAAAAAAAAAAAAAAAAAAAAAAAAAAAAAAAAAAAAAAAAAAAAAAAAAAAAAAAAAAAAAAAAAAAAAAAAAAAAAAAAAAAAATCCATTAAAAAAAAAAAAAAAAAAAAAAATTATACTTACATCAAAATAATATATAAAGCATTCTAAGCTTGCGAAATGCCAAGAATTTTACCTAGAGCGAAGAAGCCAATTATATCGATCGGTGAAGAGGAATTATGCAGAAGAAAAGCTCTTCATCAGAAGAAGAAATCAATGATCTATGAATATTTCCAAAGTCTTCCCAAATGGCAAGAGTTGAGAATTGAAGGACTGCGACAATGTAACTTGATAAGGAGGAACGCACGTACGCAAACATTTTATTATTATTATTAT
The DNA here is from genome assembly GCA_009176605.1 of Armadillidium nasatum. Taxonomy (NCBI): domain Eukaryota; kingdom Metazoa; phylum Arthropoda; class Malacostraca; order Isopoda; family Armadillidiidae; genus Armadillidium; species Armadillidium nasatum. The sequence continues at coordinate 12,407 of SEYY01000944.1, forward strand.
TATTATTATTATTATTATTATTATTATTATTATTATTATTATTATTATTATTATTATTATTATTATTATTATTATTATTATTATTATTATTATT
>SEYY01000944.1:17500-22500 GCA_009176605.1 Armadillidium nasatum
TGACATCGCCACCACGTGAGATAACACGGCCATTGAATTTGTCGCGCAAAATAGCCATTGTTTCGTTAGCTGTGTGGCAAGTGGCACCGTCCTGTTGAAACCACATATCGTCCACATCCATACCTTCCAATTTGTGCCATAAAAAGTTCGTTATCATCTCACGATAGCGAACACCATTCACAGTAACTGCCTGACCGGCCTCATTTTGGAAAAAATACGGCCCGATGATGCCGCCAGCCCATAAACCACACCAAACAGTCACTCTTTGTGGGTGCATTGGTTTTTCGACAATCACTCTTGGATTAGCATTCGCCCAAATGCGGCAATTCTGCTTATTGACGAATCCACTGAGGTGAAAATGTGCCTCATCACTGAAGATGATTTTCCTCGAAAATTGATCATCCACTGTTGCCATTTCTTGCCACCATTCTGACCATTGACGACGTTTTGTATGGTCAAGAGGCTTTAGTTCTTGAGTCAATTGCACCTTGTAAGCGTTTAAATGCAAGTCTTTATGCATAATGTTCATCAACGACGAGCGTGAGAGGTGCAATTGTTGGGCACGACGACGAGTTGAAGTGGATGGCTCCTCAGCCACACTATCGCGAACAGCAGCAATATTTTCTGCAGTACGAGCTATACGAGCATGCACTGGTCTTTTCAAATCTCCTACAGACCCGGTTTGCTCAAATTTTTTCACGATTTTTCCGATTGTACGCACATTTGGACGATTAAATTGACCAAAAAAATCACGAAGTGCACATATGCATTTTGATTTGAACGCCCATTTTCATAATAAGCCTGAATAACTTTAACACGTTGCTCCATTGTGTATCTTTCCATGGTTCAAATTGAGTAAGTCTGAAATTGAAAAAAGTCAAATGAAATGCAGTAAAAAACTTGACGTTTAGGTGTGGTTCACATTCAACATCGGCCCATACAATTTAACCACCCTTTATATATAATATATATATATATATATATATATATATATATATTATATATATTATATATATATATATATATATAATATATATATATATATATATATATATAATATATATACGTGACTACTACATTAATCCTATGAATTATATATCCAGTAAAGGATTGCAAGATATTTATCATTTCATTAAAAGGACAAATGTTGTCAACACAATTTTGAATCTCTTAAGCCCCAAACATAATGCACGAATTAATTATTATTATAAATTATAACAGTGACAATGAATTCAACTAAGATATTCATAATAATTGCATTAATACTTATGAGACTGTAGATTATTGTAGCATCTTTGATAATAATTAATACAATGATAGTAACTTTACTATTGCTACTACTACTACTACTACTACTATTACTAATAATAATTATAGCAATTAATATATATATATATATAATATATATATATATATATAATATATATATATATATAATATAATATATATATATATATATATATATATATAATATATATATATATATATATATATATATATATATATATATATATATATATATATATATATATATATATATATATATATATATATATATATAATATATATATATATATATATAATATATATATATATATATATATATATATATATATATATATATATATATATTATATATATATATATATATATATATATTATATATATATATATATAATATATATATATATATATATAATATATATTATATATATATATATATGATATATATATATATCATATTTCATTCAGAGATAGAAGTAATGATTATTTCCACGTCTCTCAAGACTCTCTCAATTGGTTGAAAGGAAAAGTCTCGCAGTATAACTTTGATAACTTTTTCGCACTTTGAAGCAAAATGACAATTCTTCCTATAACTTACGTAACAATAGCATTCACCTCACTCTCTCTCACTCATATTATATATATATATATATATATATATATATATATATATATATATATATATATATATATATATATATATATATATATATATATATATATATATATATATATATTAATATTTTGATATTGAAACATACATCACAAACATACTCCACTATGCTACGTTGGACCGGAACATTTCTCTGTATTCCGTTTGTCCTCTGGTTAATTCTTTTCGAGCTTCACTTCCTCAAGGGGCATCTTTAGCATACTCTCAACCATACTCTTGCACACACACTCAGTAAATTATTTTGTCAACTTCAAAATAACAAAATTAAACCTACCACTCGTTCATTCCTCTCCTTATCCTTACCTCGAAATTCAAAGTCTCCTGTGATGGGATTGGTGTCACAAGAGTTCGCCTCGAACTGCTCTAGTACATGGCCTTTTTTTTTTTTTTAGTTTTTGGTATAGAACACCAACTCTCTTTCTTGATGGAAACTCAGGTGCTTGGGAGATCCGACAGCATACATTTTCAATTCCTTCTAGTTGTCTCTATTCTTGATATTTTGGCGAAGATGAATGTTTTATACGTGTGTCCAAAGACATTATTTTTTCTTGTTTCTAATTCTGCGTCTCTAGAATTTTCCATCTTTTAACTTAGGCTTTCTGGCTATCTATATCTAAATTCATTTGTTCTATTTAAGCAGTTAAAGCTGAATATCATAAATTCTTCGACTTTCAATATTTCCAATTTTCTATTCCTTCTAGTTGTCTCTATTCTTGATATTTAGGCGAAGATGAATGTTTTACACGTGTGTCCATTCTGCGCATTCTTCTTTCTTGTATTTTCTCTGAAATCATTATTTTAGGTGATTTCACTGTTTACCATATTATATGATTTTCTTCTAGTTCTCAGGATACAACTGACAAACTTGCTTCCTATTCCTCTATCCATAATAACCTTGAGCAGATGTTGAAGCTCTCTACCCGTATCCTTGAAACACTTGGAGATGATACTGCCATTCTTGATATATTCTTAACTTCTAATCCTTCTTCCTTCACTGTTAAACTCTTTTCATCTTTGGTTTTCTACGATCACCTTCTTATCTCTATATTATATTCTTTCTCTTCAGGTTTTCTGAAAGACTAACACTGTAGAAGGACGTACAAACTTTGGCTCAAATGTTGCATATGGAACAATTGAGCCACAGTTTGTACGCCCTATACTACTGACACTCACTAAAACCGAGAAAACATTTTTATCTTTACGGTAACGAGACCTATCAGATCCACTGTAATACTTCTTTGAATTCCCTTGGAATTATTGGTCTGGGTTCCTCAGAGCTCGCTGAGCACTTAATAGAAGGATTCTCTTTGTCATAAAATCGTTCATTCCATTCTCTTTCCTTTCTCCAAAAACTCAAAAACTTTGGTTTAAATATTTGTTCTCGTGGTATCCACTCCTGAGACGCTGCCTTCAGTAATAACATTAGTCTTCAAACTATAGAATCTTATTCTCTTTTTATTACATGTCAGAATCATTAAAAGAATTATCCTACGCAGTACTAAGAAGTCTTTTCTTTCTTCCTCGCGCTCATTTTGGGATTTTACAAAAATATCAACTTTAACTTTTCTTTTTCTTCTTTCCCTCTTCTAGTATCTTCAGATGGCACAATTACCTTCTTACCTTTTCCTAAAGCTGCACTCTTAGCTAATACTTTTGTCTCAAATTCAATATAGTTGACTTAGGGGCTATTTCTCCTTCTCCACTTCCCTCAAACTAATTTAAGCCTAAAATTGTAATTTGTCCTAAAGATATTATTTCAGCTCTTTCTGAACTTGAAATTAAGAAGGCTTACTGTCCTGTCGGTACCTCACCTTGTGGTTCTTAACATTTATGCTTCTGAGTTCGCCTCATTTCTTGGTAAATTATTCTTTTCTTTTATTCCTATCAATTCCATCATTCCATTCTTACTGGGAGCGTGCTCTTCATTTACCTTGTTCTGAAAAAAGGAGAATTCTTCTTAACCTTGTAATATAGTTCTGTTGGTTTAACCTCTGTACTTATCTAAATTTTTCGATATATTCTTAACAGGAAGATCTGGGAATATTTAATTATTTTAATGTAGTCTCTTCTTGCCAATATGGTTTTCGTCGTAAGCTGATCTTTTCCCTTTCTCTTTGATTTTTGGTTTACTATACCCTTCGGCCTTCTGCTTTTAGAATTGCTACACCACTCTATATACTACCAGTATGTCAATATTACAACGGATCCTAAGAACTCGAAAAACGTGCCTTTTCCTATCAGTTCCATTCCTTCTTTGTTCAATTCTCTGATCCAAGATTTCAACATTCTATGCTCAATCTTAAATACATTATACTGGTAAAATCTGGAACACTCTTTTTCTATTTCCCCAACTACTATTGGCTTCTCGTGCATCGGAACATGTCGGCCTTTAATCTGTTTGATTGAACTCTAAGAATTTAATAAGACTCTGGCCTATGCCAACCAGATAAGACAATATATATATATATATAATATATATATATATATATATATATATATATATATATATATATATATATATATATATATATATATATATATATATATATATATATATATATATATATAAAGTAAGAGGCATAGTCGATATTAATTTACACATTTTCATAAAAATTGACAAGGCATTGTGATGAGCACTTAAAAATGCAATAAGGCATGTCGAAGTTTAAAGGAAGGCTTTTTACTCAAAGAATGAATGAAGGAAAACTGGAGAGAGAGAGAGAGAGAGAGAGAGAGAGAGAGAGAGAGAGAGAGAGAGAGAGAGAGAGAGAGAGAGAGAGAGAGAGGAAAAGGAGACGATATAGAGAAATAAGAGGATAGGAGATAGAGAAGTAGAGAGAGAGGGTGAAAAGGAGAAGATGTAGAGAAATAAAGAGGTAGGAGGTAGAGAGAGAGGACAATATAGAGAAATAAGAGATAGGAGATAGAGAAGTAGAGAGAGAGGACGATATAGAGAAATAAGAGATAGGAGATAGAGAAGGAGAGAGAGAGGAAAAGGAGGCGATATAGATAAATAAGAGGTAGGAGATAGATATATAGATAG
>SEYY01000944.1:50000-55000 GCA_009176605.1 Armadillidium nasatum
TATATATATATATATAATATATATATCACCAGTAGAGCGTTTCTTTCGAAAGCCATACTGGCGATCTGAGATAAGATTAGAAGAATTGAGATGTTTCCAAATATATATATATATTTGAGAACAAGCAAAACATTGAGAACAAGCAAAGCAAAACATATATTTGAGAACAAGCAGAGTTAAACCTTGGTTTAACTCTGCTTGTTCTCGTGCTATCCGCCGCAGGGATGCTGCCTTCAGGGACTACCGTCGTCTTCAAACTCCAGAATCTCATGCATCTTATATTTCATCCCGGAATCGTGCAAAATCTATTCTTCGAGATACTAAAAACTCTTTTCTCCGTCGAGAATGCAATAATCTTTCTGGCTCCTCTTCCTCTCGCCCTTTCTGGCATTTTGCAAAAAATGTCAACTCTAACTTTGCTTCTTCCTCTTTCCCTCCTCTAGTATCTTCTGACGGTACAACTGCCGTTTTGCCTTCCTCTAAAGCTGAACTCTTTTCTCAAACTTTTGCCTCTAATTCAACCTTAGACGATTCCGGAGCTGTTCCTACTCCTTCAACCCCCTCTAACTCATTTATGCCTAAAATTGTAATTTCTTCTAAAGACGTCACTTCTGCTCTCTCTGAGCTTAACACTAAGAAGGCGTACGGTCCTGATGGTATCCCTCCTGTGGTTCTCAAAACTTGTGCTTCCGAGCTTGCACCATGCCTTGGTAAACTATTTCGTCTATGTCTTTCTACTTCAACCTTCCCTTCTTGCTGGAAACGTGCGCTCATTCAGCCTGTGCCGAAGAAGGGGGACCCCTCTCAGCCCTCTAACTATCGTCCTATTTCTTTAACCTCCGTTCTTTCTAAAGTTTTCGAATCTATCCTTAACAGGAAGATTTGGAAACATCTCAATTCTTCTAATCTTATCTCAGATCGCCAGTATGGCTTTCGAAAGAAACGCTCTACTGGTGATCTTCTTTCCCTTCTCTCTGACTCTTGGTCCTCCGCTCTTCGGCATTTCGGTGAATCTTTTGCTGTAGCGCTGGACATATCGAAAGCTTTCGATAGAGTCTGGCACAAAGCTTTGATTTCCAAACTTCCCTCTTTCGGAATCTATCCTTCTCTCTGTGACCTTCTCTCTGATTTCCTTTCCGGTCGTTCTATAGCAGCTGTTGTAGACGGCCACCGTTCATCCTATAAATCTATTAATAGTGGTGTTCCTCAAGGATCTGTCCTATCCCCAACACTTTTTCTGTTTTTCATTAATGACCTTCTCTCTATTACTTCATCTCCTATCCACTCCTATGCTGATGACTCCACCCTTCATTACTCTTTTCAATTTGAAAGACGCCCCTCCCAGCAACAGTTAATAGAGGCAAGGAGGGTGGCCTTGGAGCAACTAACCTCTGATCTATCTCTCTATTTCCAATTGGGGCAAAGAAAACATGGTCGTTTTCAATGCCTCAAAAACTCAATTCCTCCATCTCTCTACTCGACACAATCTTCCACACAACTACGATATCTTCTTCGAAAACACGCAACTCAAACCTTCATCTCTCCTTAATATTCTCGGTGTTTCTTTTTCTCGTGATCTTTCTTGGAAAGATCATATTACCTCTCTTTCTAAACAAGCTTCTAAGAGGTTGGGTGTTCTGAGGCGCCTTCAGTATTTCTTCACACCACCCCAGTTGCTTGCTCTGTATAGGGGTGTTGTTCGCCCCTGTATGGAGTATGCGTCACACATCTGGGGTGGTTCCACACACACAGCTCTCCTGGAAAAGGTGGAGTCTAGAGCTTTTCGCCTTATCAATTCTCCTGCTCTCACTAATTCTCTCCAATCTCTTTCTGCCCGTCGAAATGTTGCGTCACTCTCTCTCTACTATCGCTATTACAATGGACACTGCTCTTCTGAACTCTCTCGTCGCATACCTCCTCCATTAAGAAGGGCTCGTGCGACTCGTCTTTCTACACAGTCTCATCCTTTCTCTGTCCAACTCTCTGACCCCAGACTTAACCTCTATGCTCAATCTTACATTTACTCTACTGGTAAAGTCTGGAACACACTTCCTTCATCTATTTTCCCAACTACCTATGACTTAAGCACCTTTAAACGCCGTGTATCAGGTCATGTCGGCCTGTAAATTGACCATGTTTCCGACTTTCCTCCCAACTCTGGTGGAACAATGGTAGGCCTCTGGCCTTTGCCCACCAGAGGAGAAATAAAAAAAAAAAAAAAAAAAATGTATATATATATATATATATATATATATATATATATATATATATATATATATATATATATATATATTATATATATATATATATATATATATATATATATATATATATATATATATATATATCCAAAAATAATTAATAGACTAAAAGGTTTCATTATTCTTCTTGAAAGGAGCTCATTTTTGCTTCATTTGCGGTTTGTTTTTAATTTTTTTTATTTTTTATTTTTTATTTTTTTTTATAAGAAAATAAAATAATATTTAAAATTCGTTTATATTGAAATATATGAGAAGAAAAAAATGTTAATTAAGTAATAATTATTAGTGGTATTGAAACTTTTATTAACAAACGATAAATAATTTTAATAATTAGAATTTTAATATTATTGAGAAAATCTAACAATATACAGGGTGTTCCAAATAATTTGATATCATTTGAAATATATATGTGTGACGAAATGATATCAAATTATTTGGGACACAATACATTATGCAATCGTTTCAAAAAACTGTATTTATTATTATCTTTTAATAGTTATAATCATACTCATGGCATTAGTTTTTTAAATATTCTTTGGATTTATTATTATTATTATTATTATTATTTTTTTTTTTATTTTATTTTTTTTTCCAATTTCTTATACTATACTCCGAACAAAAATTGTATGATTTTCATACAAAACCGTAGCTAATGTGCTGCGTTTTTCTTATCGACATCTGTGTTGGTGTATCTGTACAAATAAAATATTGACTTCACTATATCTTTAATTTTAATTTTGTAATTTTATATTTTTAATATCTTTTTAATATACAAGAGCTACATTTTATCTTTTAATTAAAGAAAATGTAAGTTTTAAATGTAAAATGGTTAAAAACGAAACATTTTGCGAATTAGCATTTAAAAAGACCGAGTGGAAGACCGAGGAGGAGGTGGAAAGATGAGGTGGAGGTCGATAATATAATAATAGAAAAACATGAAATATTAAATAATAAAATATAACACTTATAAATAAGAGTATAAATGAAAAGGAGAAAGAAAGCCACAATAAGATATATATATATATATATATATATATATATATATATATATATATATATATATATATATATATATATATATATATATATATATATATATATATATATATATATATATAGAGAGAGAGAGAGAGAGAGAGAGAGAGAAAGAAAGGGCGACAAAAGGACTGAGGAAGAGGGGTAAAAATGGGGGGAAAGATTGAGGGGGTGAGATAGAGATAGTGAAAAAGAGAGAGAGAAAGAGAAAGAAAGAAAAAGAAAGAGAGATAAAGAGAAAGAGAGAGAAAAAAAGAAAGAGAGAGATAGAAAGAGAAAAAAGAAAGAGAAAGAGAGAGAAAGAGAAAGATAGTGATAGAAAGAGAAAAAGAAAGATTGAAAAAGAGAAAAATAAAGAGAGAGAAAGAGAAAGAAAGAAAGAAAAACTCTAACTTTTAAGAGTGTTTCTGTTTGTCCTTTGACGTGCAAACATTTTGGAATGATTTTGAGAATAGATTTCGAATTCTAATTGTGAAGAGTTTCTTTCATTTACTTTTTTATGTAATTTACTTTCTTACCTTCTAAGAGTCTCGATTAAATGTCAATATAATCAAGTCTTTATTATTATTATTATTATTATTATTATTATTATTATTATTATTATTATTATTATTATTATTATTATTATTATTATTATTATTATTATTATTATTATTATTATTATTATTATTATTATTATTATTATTATATTATTATTATTATTATTATTATTATTATTATTATTATTATTATTATTATTATTATTATTATTATTATTATTATTATATTATTATTAATTATTATTATTATTATATTATTATTTTTTATATATTATTATTTTATTATTTTATTATTATTATTATTATTATTATTATTATTATTATTATTATTATTATTATTATTATTATTATTATTATTATATTAACTTTTCTAGTCGTCATATTATATATATATATATATATATATATATATATATATATATATATATATATATATATATATATATATATATATATATATATATATATATATATATATATAATTTTTATTAATAAGCTATAAATAATTTTAATAATTAGAATTTAAATGTTATTGAGGAAATCTAACAATATACAGGATGTCCCAAAATATTTGGTATGATTTGAAATATTTATGTGATGAAGCTTTTGTTTCTTTCTAAATGTGGTAAAAGAAGCTTGTTCTTGGGTTTTTTAAAACAGTGTATGAAAGGCCAGATTGCTGGCACTCTTGCCCTGATGTTAATTAATTATTGTCATTAATAATAATAATATTTTAAATTTATTTAAATAACTTTTTTTAAAAAAAAGAAAAAAGAAAATTTTTTTTTGTCTAATATATACAACTTCTTGCTGTGTGAAGGAAAAATTTTTTTGTTAGATTTAACTGTTTCGAGAAAGATAAACTAATTACTGTTAGAATTCAATGATTTGTTTTGTAAAATAACTAAATTATTATTTAATTGAATCAAAATTCTTTCCTTGTGTAGTGAAATGTTATTGTCCAATTTATTTGAATGGATATATGTTTTTGTACAAAAAATTCAGACAAAATGTTATAAAAAATTTTCCATCAGTAATTTTGTCAACAACAACAACAACAACAAGAAAAGAAGAAGAAATTTATTTTTTTCATTTTGGTTTAAAGGTAAAAAATAATATCATCTCATGTTCATATTGAGTTCTTCCCTAATTTTAAGACTGAAGA
>SEYY01000944.1:60000-65000 GCA_009176605.1 Armadillidium nasatum
TTTCAAGTATTGCTTAAAAAATAACAATTTACACCTATACAATTTTCATATATTGCTTAAAAAAAGTAACAATATTACTCGCTATATACACCGATACAAATTTTCATGAATTGTTAAAAAAAAATGGCAAAATTACGTAATTTATACTGTGTATATAGGTCGAATAATAAATATATTATACAATTTTTCATGCTCTAAAAATTCGTTCTATTACTCGAAGTAAACCTATTATATTAGAAGTTTTACAACTTAAAATTTTTATAATATGCTATTATTTTTATTATAGAATATTGCAGTCTATAAACATAAAATAGAAATTAACTTTTAAACTGGTAAATAATGAAATTTTAGTTTTTATCCTTAGTTTCATTTTTACTTTTTAGGAATAGTTTTTTTTAATCATTTTTATTGTCTTTGCATTCTTCATTTTTAAAAACATTTTAATATTTTTCGAATTCTAAAATTTTCAATCAAAATTCCTTTTCCTTTAAATACTTAATTTTTTTAAATAAAATTTTAAGACTAGAATGAGGAATTCTTTAATTTTGGCAGGTTAGGTTAGCTTAGGTAATGATAGGTTAGGTTAGGTTATGTTAGGTTAGGTTAATTTAGGTTAGTTAGATTAGGTTAGAATGAAATCTAGCATTTAAAATAAAATTTGATAGAAAATAATTAAAAAATAGATAAACCATAAAAGATCCTATAGAAATGGAAAAGTAGTGGATATATATATATATATATATATATATATATATATATATATATATATATATATATATATATATATATATATATATATATTATATATATATATATATATATATATATATATATATATATATATATATATATATATATATATATATATATATATATATATATATATATATATATATATATATATATATATATATATTACGTAAGATCTTACATAACATCTGACCTTTAAAACGTCTGCTTCTAGAGGGCAATAAAAAACTGAGTAACGTACTTATATACACGCAAGCATAAGTAAACAAGTCTACATACACACACACACGCGCGCGCGCGCACACACAGACAGACAGACAAGCTCCTTATCAAGGATTGACTTGTAAAGCGACCGACGGTAGGACGGTCTCAAATTCACTCTTTAAAAAAACAAAAAAAATAAGAAAGAAAACAGGTTTCTCTGCATGACTGAGTCAATTTTCGATCAGTCTTTTTTTTTTTTTTTTTTTTTTTTTTTTTTTGAGAGACGAAGTAAAATAAAAAAAGTTGCCCTTTCTTCTTGATTTATTTGTTGTTGTTGTTGTTTGTTTGATATTTGTTGTTCTTGTTACTTTTATTGTATTTATAATAATAATAATAATAATAGTAATAATAATAATAATAATAATAATAATAATAATAATAATAATAATAATAATAATAATAATAATAATGCAATAATATTAGGAATAATTTTGACTTTTCGTGTTCTCCTTCACCTCTTACAAAAACACAAGTACACACACACACACATCTCCACACGCACACACACACAAGCGTGTGCACATACTTGTCACCTCTCTACAGCCCACTCATCTTTACATTTTGAAATTGAAAACATAATAATAATAATAATAATAATAATAATAATAATAATAATAATAATAATAATAATAATAATAATAATAATAATAATAGTGATAATAGAATTAGTAATAGTCTTTTACCTTTATTTATTTTTTCAGTTACATATTTACATATACAAATATCGTGTACTTTACATGTTTTGATTCTAAACTGAAATAATAATAATAATAGAATAATAATAAAAATAGTAATAAATAATAATAATAATAATAATAATAATAATAATAATAATAATAATAATAATAATAATAATAATAATAATAATAATGATGATGAAAATAATAATAATAATAATAATAATAATAATAATAATAATAATAATAATAATAATAATAATAATAATAATAATAATAATAATAATAATTAATTAAATTATCTTAACAATAATTTTAATAATGCTATTTATAAGGATTACATTATTAATTATATTTTTATTAATAATATCGATAACAATAATAATAATAATAGTGAACCCTAATAAATAAATATAAAAATAAATTTACATCTATTAACATATGAATTACACTACTTATCCACCATACCAATTTTTTTTTTTTTTATCGTTGCATGTCGCTCATTAACTTGGCTAAGGTATTGTTTTTCTCCCCAACTCGTCGTACAAACCATTGAAACCCTTTAGCCTTTCCTCATTGGATAAAAAAAAAAAGTAATTGGAAAAATAATATCATTTTTCCTGTTTCACTTTACGTTCAGAGTTCAAAGGGAATTTTTTTTTTCAATTGGCAATTTTGAAATGTTATTTTAATGTCCCTTTGAACATCTAATATAATTAGGAAAGTTGTATTTTTAATTTGAGGCATTTAATTAAACGCTATATATATATATATATATATATATATATATATATATATATATATATATATATATATATATATATATATATATATATATATATATATATATATATATATATATATATTATATATTTATCCCTTTTTCTATCTAGATCTACCTATCTATCTATAAATTTTTAAAAAACAAAAAAAAAATTTTAAAAATGAATAATAATAATATTAATAATAATAATAATAATAATAATAATAATAATAATAATAATAATAATAATAATAATAATAATAATAATAATAATATAATAATAATCGGAGAAAAAATCGAAAATGTTTAAAAAATTAAAATATTCATTCTTGTGCTACTTAAAATATCAAGGCTCATAAAAAAAGTTGTCTAATATTATCATATATATATATATATATATATATATATATATATATATATATATATATATATATATATATATATATATATATATATATATATATATATATATATATATATATATATATATATATATATATATATATATATATATATATATATATATATATATATATATATATATATATATATATATATATATATATATATATATATATATATATATATATATATATATATATATATATATATATATATATATATATATATATATATATATATATATATATATATATATATATAATATATATATATATATATATATATATATATATATATATATATATATATATATATATATATATATATATATATATTATATATATATATATATATATATATATATATATATATATATATATATATATATATATATATAATATATATATATATATATATATATATATATATATATATATATATATATATATATATTATATATATATATATATATATATATATATATACATATATATATATATATATATATATATATATATAATATATATATATATATATATATATATATATATATATATATATATATATATATATATATATATATATATATATATATATAGTTATTTATGAATGCGTATTTACACATTAAGTATATGTGAGTAAACCTGAACTACACCTATAGTTCATTAAAATAATGACCACGCTGAAGACTAAACCCGTTTATCGATTTATGAAGACAGTAACATTCTATATCGCGTATAATAATTATACTTTTAGTTGCATTTAATCGTTACGACTGTGTGTCCTGCCGTTAGTCTGTCTGTTCAGCGGAGTATCGGCTTGAGAAAATCCATAATTCGTATATCGTAGTTATTAAATATTTATAAGCCTTTACTGTTCCTGGCAACGGACGAGGATATAATGAGATTTTTATCATTGTCTTAACACAAACACAGACACACACAGACACACACACACACACACACATACACACACACACACACGCACGCTCACACACACGCACGCTCACACACACACATATATATATATATATATATATATATATATATATATATATATATATATATATATATATATATATATATATATATATATATATATATATATATATATATAATATATATATATATATATATATATATATATATATATATATATATATATATATATATATATATATATATATATATATATTATATTAAAAAAAAAAAAAAAAAAATTATTATTATTATTATTATTATTATTATTATTATTATTATTATTATTATTATTATTATTATTTTTATTATTATTATATGTGAACGATTGAAATAATAGTTGTACTGCTTAAAAATGTCAATAATTTCATTTGAATATGAGATGATGTTTATTACCATTATAAATTTTATTATATATATATATATATATATATATATATATATATATATATATATATATATATATATATATATATATATATATATATATATATATATATATATATATATATATATATATATATATATATATATATATATATATATATAAATAATAATTATTATTAATGACCCATTTCTACTCTACGGCCAATTACAGTATCCAAATATAATGAATGTTCATTTAGTATTTATTTGCTATTTGGAGCTTTATAATTAAATAAACTTTACTCTCTTTATTCAGGAATAATTTAATAGAAGTATTTTACTATGTTGAAGTATTATTAATGAAAAATATTATTTAAAAGTAATTATTAATATCGAACTAACGACAATTCTCTTATGTTTTATTATACACAAATGTCGTTTTTTTTTTAATATAAAAATTCTTTACAAAATAATTTTCTTACTACTCACGGGTCAGGGTTACGTTGACTAAGCTCTCGTCTGATGTTCGTGTGAAATGTAGTTAAATCTTCAACGTTATTTTTATTAACTTTTTAAATTATGATATTGAAATAAGTGTCATCTTTTCTCTCTGAATATATATATATATATTAGTGATGGATCGGATGTCATATTTTCTAATTTGCGGATGCGGATGCGGATGCGGATGTTAATTTTGGGGAAGTGCGGATGCGGATGCGGATGCGGATGTTGAATTTTTGAAAGTGCGGATGCGGATGCGGATGCGGATGTTGTATTTTCGAAAGTGCGGATGCGGATGCG
>SEYY01000944.1:80000-85000 GCA_009176605.1 Armadillidium nasatum
GAAAATAAATTCTATACCTGCAAAAAAATTCCTTTTTTACCAATCCATTCAAAAAGTTAATTTTTATTTATCGAATAAAAGATAGGAAATATTGGCCAGCTATTCATTGAACTCAAAAATAGCACAAAATTGATAAATAAAAACAAGGTTGTTGGAATGTATGATAAATATATTTTTTTTAACCACTGAAATTGAAACTTTTAAATGGCAGAAGAAATAAAAAAAAAAAAAAAAAAAAAAATAATAATAATAATATATATATATATATATATATATATATATATTATATATATATATAATATATATATATATATATATATATATATATATATATATATATATATATATATATATATATATATATATATATATATATATATATATATATATATATATATATATATATATATATATATATATATATATATATATATATATATATATATATATATATATATATATATATATATATATATATATATATATATATATATAATTGCAAAAATTGAAATAAAAGTGAAAATTTATTAATATCAAATAAAAAATTCATTAATTTCAAGAGAAATAAAAAAAAACGGAAATTTGAAACGAAAGCATTATTATTATTATAATTATCAATATTGATATTATTAAATTGTTAATAATAATAATAATAATAATTATAATAATAATAATAATAATAATAATATTAATAATAATAATAATATTAATAATAATAAAAATTAAAGAAAATGAAGGAGAAATATAATAATCTTAGTAATTATAAACAATAACAAAAATAATTATAAAATAATGAGAATAGTTTTATTAATAATATAATAATAATAATAATAATAATAATAATAATAATAATAATAATAATAATAATAATAATAATAATAATAATAATAATAATAATAATAATAATAATAATTAATAATAATAATAATAATAATAATAATAATAATAATAATAATAATAATAATTAAATAATTTATTTAATAATTAATTATTAATAAGAACAATAATAATAATAATAATAATAATAATAATAATAATAATAATAATAATAATAATAATAATAATCCTACTTTTTATCAGTTTTTATGATTGTTGGATGTACTTGATAAAAAGTCTAAAATTTTATTCGAACCATAAATTTAATTTTAGAGATGTTTATCTTGACGTTTGATTCGAGTTCATGGCTTCATTAACTCCTTAAGAGTTTATTTATGAGTTTTATTTTTTATTTTATTTTTATGATTATATTAAACTCGAAATCGACAATTTTATTTCCAATAATGATTGCTTTAATTATTAAAAATAATAATAGTAACATTTATTTTAAAAAAAAAAATTTTAAAAATAAAAAAAAAAAATTATTATATATATATATATATATATATATATATATATATATATATATATATATATATATATATATATATATATATATATATATATATATATATATATATATATATATTAAAGAAAATGATTACTAAGCTCTTTAAATGAGATTTATTTAAATCGTTAGTAATGTTAAAAAATATCTTCCCATTCGAAATATTTCATAATTTTTAGAATAGTTATGTCTAAGTATCATATTATTATTATTATTATTATTATTATTATTATTATTATTATTATTATTATTATTATTATTATTATTATGTGAATCTAAGTATCATTCCATTCTAAATATCGTACCTTTGTAAGTAACATCCAATCCTATATATCGTTTCAGTCTAAATAGCTACTCTAAATATCGTATCATTGTTAATAAATATTATCCAATTCTAAATATCGTTTCAGTCTAAATACCTCTACTCTAAATATCGTACCAATGTAAATAAATATCATCCATTTCTAAATATCGTATCAGTCTAAATATTGTTCCATTCTAAATATCGTACCATTGTAAATAACATATAATTTTAAATATCGTTTCAATCTAAATATTGTTCTATTCTACATATCTTACCCTTGTAAGTATCATGCAATTTTAAATATCGTTTCAGTCTAAATATAGGTTTATTGTAAATATCGTACCATTGTAAATAAATATTATCCATTTCTAAATATCGTTTCAGTCTAAATATTGTTCTATTCTACATATCTTACCCTTGTAAATATTATCCAAGTTTAAATATCTTTTCAGTCTAAATAGCTCTACTCTAAATATCGTAAAATTGTAAATAAATATCATCCAATTATAAATATCGTTTCAGTCTAAATATCGTTTCATTCTAAATATCGTACCACTGTAAATACTAAATCTACTTCTAAATATCATGTCAATCTAAATATCATTCCATTCTAAATATCATTTCATTGTAAATATCATCTAATAGATCTGAAAGTTAATCCATTCAAAACATCATTTCTTTCTAAATATATCGAAGGATGCAAAATTAAACCTGTGAGTTTATTTTCTTATGCTTAATATATCTATCCTTTTGTAACATTTTCGTCACTTATCGGAATAAATCGTTGGATATTTTTTCGCAAAGTATCGTTGTAAATATCGTAACCTTTTAAATTTCTCACCATTTTTAAACATAATTCTATTCTTAATATCGTATTATTCTGAGTACTGTAATTTTCTAAATAAGGATTTTGAAATTGGAAAAAAAAAAAAGAAAAAAAAAATATTGAAAATTTAAAAATTTGAACACGCATAATACATACACACACACACACACACACACACACACACACACACACACACGTATATATATATATATATATATATATAATATATATATATATATATATATATATATATATATATATATATATATATATATATATATATATTCGTATATATATATATATATATATATATATATGACAGATTATGAATGTGATATTTTTTAAAGTTATTTTATTACTGCCGATATTACTGCTGTTATTCCTATCACAACTACTACTAATTCTGCTACTACTACTACTACTACTAACTAACTAATAATAATAATAATAATAATAATAATAATAATAATAATAATAATAATAATAATAATAAAATAATGATATCAAAAACTATGACGTCATTGATAATGAACTTTGACGTAATGAAAAAGTCTCAGATCGACATTCTAATAATGTAATATTCAACATTTATTGCTTAACGCACCTTTCTATATATATATATATATATATATATATATATATATATATATATATATATATATATATATATATATATATATATATATATATATATATATATATATATATATATATATATTATATATATATATATATATATATATATATATATATATATATATATATATATATATATATATATATATATATATATATATATATATATATTATATTATATATATTAAAATATATAATATATTATATATAAATATATATATATATATAAAATAATATATATATATATATATATATATATATATATATATATATATATATATATATATATATATATATATATATATATATATATATATATATATATATATATATATATATATATATATATATATATATAAACTCCAGGACCATCATTGGAAATTTAATCCCATTGAAACATGACCTTTTAGAGGAGCAATTCTCTATTTAGGGTCGAGACCTCCAGGGGGATCTTGATCACATATTTAAGGGGGTAGTTTTTGTGCAAAAAAAAAAAAAAAAAAAAAATCTTTCATGATTTTGTTTACGTTGAAATGTAAGCAACGTATAAACAGAATGAAAATCATACTTTTAAAAATATTTTCCAATGAATTTTAATAAACTTAAATTAAAACTATTTTGGTTTCAAAAAATAATTGTCGTCAACATTTTAAAGTTATTAATCAGGCGTACGATAAATATCACAATCTGTACTTTTGAATTTAACACCTGCCTGGAATACGATTTCATTAAGGGGCCTTGAGATAATTTATTTTGCTTTGCTTTTTGTTTTGTTTTTTGTTTTTTAGAGAGGGGGAGGGAGTAGCGAGATTTAAATGGTTGAGAGCTCAAAGAGAGAGTTTGGAGGCTAGATGGAAGAAGATGCTAGACCATTAAAAGAGTAAAACCCTATTGTGTGTAGAGTATATATATTCACACACATATATATATATATATATATATATATATATATATATATATATATATATATATATATATATATATATATATATATATATATATATATATATATATATATATATATATATATATATATTATATATATATGATCTTATAAAGTATATCTACCTCAGCCGATTGTAACGAAATTTACATTATTTGTAAAACATGACCCCATAAAACGGAATTAATTTTTAAAAAATCGAGAAACAAAAGGAAAATAAGTTATCGAGTTTTAAAAATCGAAAAAATGTAGCGAAAAATCCTAAAATGTAGCCATATATGGGTCATGTCTATTCCCTTTATTTTTTCCAAACAAACTAGTTCGACTTAAGCTAACCTTGACTTAATTAAAGGGTAAATGTAGGCCTAACGGCCAGCAAATATATATGAATTAAAATACGTTTATTGCAACAAAAAATTCGCAAAATAAAAATAAAAGATGGCTTTAAAAAATTGGCCTCGATTTGCAAAATAAAAAAAAATAAAAAATTTACCACAAGAAAAAGCACACTTAGAAGTGGCTGTAAAACAATCGCTTAGTGTAGATATATATATATATATATATATATATATATATATATATATATATATATATATATATATATATATATATATATATATATATATATATATATATATATATATATATATATATATATATATATATATATATATATATATATATATATATATATATATATATATATATATATATATATATATATATATATATATAATATATATATATATATATATATATATATATATATATATATATATATATATATATATATATATATATATATATATATATATATATATATATATATATATATATATATATATATATATATATATATATATATATATATATATATATATGTATGTATATATGTGTGTGTGTGTGT
>SEYY01000944.1:88630-91130 GCA_009176605.1 Armadillidium nasatum
CCAAGTAGCAAACTTCCCTCTAAGGAATTATGATGGTTGGAAAAAGAAATAAAATATAGCTTATTTAAAAGATAGAGAATTAGAGAGAGAGAGAGAGAGAGAGAGAGAGAGAGAGAGAGAGAGAGAGAGAGAGAGAGAGAGAGAGAGAGAGCCTAAGGAGGTTGAACGAGAATTTTACCCCTGTTATGGGAATGTTTTCAACATTGAAAGACTTTGGGTAGAGTCCCCAAGCAGTTGAGAATGATATAAAACTAATGAGTCATCTCTATATAAAGAAGGGAGAAAAGAAGGATACTGTTGATTGAGAAAGGTATTCGACGAGTTTATCAGATTTCATTAGATTTGTTTGACCTATATAGAGATTCTCTTTGATTGGAAAGAATGAAAGTAGCTTTAAATTAAATGTCATTTAATGACTTAGTCGTATTCTGAAAAGAAGCACTAGGTGCAAGATTGTGCTAACCAATGTGGCTGAAAATTTTGTAAATAAATTAGAATCTGAAGGTGTAGTTACGTCAAAGTTTGAAGCAAGTTTATCTTGGAAAATTTATTTATTGAAATGGAAGGTGCGGAGATATTATTTATAGGAAAGAAAAGATTAAATGAAAAATATCATTCAATAAGATAAAGAATTTGGAAGCAGACAGAAATATTTTACTATATATAAGAAAAAGATACGAGTATAAAATATTACGTTTGGTTAAACTTATTGTGTACGATGTGGCGTATGAAATTTTAACTACACATATGAATGGAAATTAAAGGCAGCTAGTATATAGTTTTGAAGAAAACTACTGATAGTTATCTGGAACGAGTGAGAGAATAATTATAATCGAAAGAAAGTACTGCATTTCAATAGGCAAATAATACAACTTCTTAAGACCTAAGCAGCTCTGGGGTGTGAATCACATTATGAAGAATATGCCTCAGTGCAATTATAGAGGGAATGTACGGTTCGGACACATTTCCAAGGTTATGGTGCAGGAAAGGAGATGCATTGTTTATTGTTCTTGGTGCGGTACAGCGGGTTGTGTGATGGGAAATAAACGCATGATCTTTATGTGTAGCTCAAACAATGTGGTGTTTGTCAATCCTAAGAGAAGATGGCCAAAAGAAAGACCAAGGATCACAATACATCATTATATAGGTGAAATTTGCTGACGAATAGCATTGCATAGAAGTAGATTACCGCAAAAGGCAATAAAAAGATAAGAGTATCTTCTCATGCTTGCTGTAGAGCAAGTACAAAGTATATACGTCACTGATAATATATATATATATATATATATATATATATATATATATATATATAATATATATATATATATATATATATATATTATAGTTATTTATGAATGCGTATTTACACATTAAGTATATGTGAGTAAACCTGAACTACACCTATAGTTCATTAAAATAATGACCACGCTGAAGACTAAACCCGTTTATCGATTTATGAAGACAGTAACATTCTATATCGCGTATAATAATTATACTTTTAGTTGCATTTAATCGTTACGACTGTGTGTCCTGCCGTTAGTCTGTCTGTTCAGCGGAGTATCGGCTTGAGAAAATCCATAATTCGTATATCGTAGTTATTAAATATTTATAAGCCTTTACTGTTCCTGGCAACGGACGAGGATATAATGAGATTTTTATCATTGTCTTAACACAAACACAGACACACACAGACACACACACACACACACACCACAGCACACATATAATATATTATATATATATATATATATATATATATATATATATTAGTAACAACTTTTAATAGCATTTAAGTATATTTATACCATAAATCTTTTCATTAATAGTAATAAAAATAATATTTTACTGGTAAGCTTCGTTTATTATTATTATTATTATTATTATCATTATTATCTAAAATTGTGAACGATTGAAATAATAGTTGTACTGCTGAATATGTCAATAATTTCATTTGAATATGAGATGATGTTTATACCATTATAAATATAATATATATATATATATATATATATATATATATATATATATATATATATATATATATATATAATATATATATATATATATATATATATATATATATATATATTATATATATATATATATATATATATATATATTATATATATAATATATAGTAATAATAATTATTATTAATGACCCATTTCTACTCTACGGCCAATTACAGTATCCAAATATAATGAATGTTCATTTAGTATTTATTTGCTATTTGGAGCTTTATAATTAAATAAACTTTACTCTCTTTATTCAGGAATAATTTAAGAGAAGTATTTTACTATGTTGAAGTATAATTATTAATGAAAAATATTATTTAAAAGTAATTATTAATATCGAACTTGTTAGAACGATAATACTAACGACAATTCTCTTATGTTTTATTATACACAAATGTCCTTTTTTTTTTAATATAAAAATTCTTTACAAAATAATTTTCTTACTACTCACGGGTCAGGGATACGTTGACTAAGCTCTCGTCTCA
>SEYY01000944.1:98630-101130 GCA_009176605.1 Armadillidium nasatum
CTATGTTCCCTAAGTACAATAAAGATGAATGAAAATATCCTTGAATATACTTAAGTGTACTTAAATATGCTTTTAAAAGTACTAAATAACATAACTATACCCAAATCATATTTGTAAATACATTTATGTTTTTATGAACTTAAATGTACTTTAAATGTACTTAAATGTACTTAAACTTAAAAAATGTACTTTAATGTACTTAAACTTAAAAATGTACTTAAATGTACTTAAACTTTAAAAAATGTACTTAAATGTACTTAAACTTAAAAATTATTTAAATGTACTTAAACTTTAAAAAATGTATTTAAATGTAGTTAAACTTTAAAACAATCTACTTAAATGTACTTAAGAAACTTTAAAAACGTGCAAAACAAACTTAAAAATACATAATTTGCTAAAATATACAAAAGAAAATACAATATACTTAATAATCAAATATACTTAATAAATTTATTTGTACTTAATGAACTTTAATAATGTACTTAATACGAATGGAAGTATACTTAATTTGATGAAATGGGATTAATGTCTTTATATTAATAGTATAAACAATGCTTAATAATAATAATTAAATAAGGACTCAAAGTCTTTGTTATAAATCACGTTTCATAATAATAATAATAATAATAATAATAATAATAATAATAATAATAATAATAATAATAATAATAATAATAATAATAATAATAATAATAATAATAATAATAATATAATAATAATAATAATAATAATAATAATAATAATAATAATAATAATAATAATAATAATAATAATAATAATAATAATAATAATAATAATAATAATAATAATAATTTTTGATAATGAATAATAAGCGACATTATGTTTTACTTTAATTAATATTATATATCATTAAATTTTCTTTAAATATTTCTCTATATTTTTTATTTTTATTTTTATTATAATTTTATACATAGTATATTATTATATAGTTTTTTTATTTTATAAAATGTTAATTTAATTTTATAGAAATAATAATAATAATAATAATAATAATAATAATAATAATAATAATAATAATAATAATAATAATAATAATATTAATAATAATAATAAAAATAATGATGATAAAATTAAAAACAATACTGATATTTCTTTAGTTGTTGAAGCTTTTCTGATTTTTCCATTTCTTTATATTTACACACACACCTACTTACGTACACACACACACACGCCTACAAACAAACACACACTTACACTTCTTGTGGAAAAACTTCTTATTCACCCTCGCTCCTCATCTCAATAGAGGGAGGGGAGGTGGGGGTTTCGGGGGGAAACACTCGAAGTAACAGCTGTCACTCGGAACCTTAAAATTGAAGATGTGTAAAATCCTTTTTTTGTTGACACATTGAAAGAATGATTTAAATAGTTGACGTGACAACAGGTCAGGTCAGGTCAGGTCATATCAGGTCTCGTAAAAAGAGGGAGGGGAGAGGAGGAGGGGAAGAAAAAGAAAATGTTAACATATAAAAAGGGAGAGAGGAGAGAGAGAGAGAGAGAGAGGGGGAGAGAAGGGGGTTAAAGAAAAAGAAAATCTTAACATATAAAAAGAAAATCAATATTATTTCCGATAGCAATATCTTTATCAGTTCGCATTCAAAAGGAATAACCATTATGTATGCATTTCTCTATCATAACTTTTCAAATTATATATAAGAATATCATGACATATACCTCACAATTGCGCTGATAAAGATTATATTATTATTATTATTATTATTATTATTATTATTATTATTATTATTATTATTATTATTATTATTATTATTATTATTATTATTATTATTATTATTATTATTATTATTATTATTATTATTACATTATTATTATTATTATTATTATTATTATTATTATTATTATTATTATTATTATTATTATTATCATTATTATTATTTTATTATTATTATTATTTATTATTATTATTATTATTATTATTATTATTATTATTATTATTATTATTATTATTATTATTATTATTATTATTATTATTATTATTATTATTATTATTATTATTATTATTATTATTATTATTATTATTATTATTATTATTATTATTATTATTATTATTATTATTATTATTATTATTATTATTATTATTATTATTATTATTATTATTATTATTATTATTATTATCATATCATCATCATCGCGTGACTTATAACTTATTGATTGATCAGGGAATTTCTTTTCCGTTTTAATAGTATTTCTGGAAATGATTTTTGTGGGCCATTATTATTTTTATTATTATTATTATTATTATTATTATTATTATTATTATTTAATTTATTATTATTATTATTATTATTATATTATTATTATTATATTATTATTATTTTATTATTATTATTTATTATTATTATTATTATATATTATTATTTATTATTATATTATTATTATTATTATATTATTATTATTATTATTATTATTATTATTATTATTATTATTATTATTATTAATTATTAATATTTTAAATTATTATTAA
>SEYY01000944.1:106130-108630 GCA_009176605.1 Armadillidium nasatum
TATCGGAATAAATCGTTGGATATTTTTTCTCAAAGTATCGTTGTAAATATCGTAACGTTTTAAATTTCTCACCATTTTTAAACATAATTCTATTCTTAATATCGTATTATTCTGAGTACTGTAATTTTCTAAATAAGGATTTTGAAATTGGTAAAAAAAAAAAGAAAAAAAAAAAATATTGAAAATTTAAAAATTTGAACACGCATACAACATACACACACACACACACACACACACATATATATATATATATATATATATATATATATATATATATATATATATATATATATATATATATATATATATATATATATATATATATATATATATATATATATGACAGATTATGAATGTGATATTTTTTAAAGTTATTTTATTACTGCCGATATTACTGCTGTTATTCCTATCACAACTACTACTAACTTCTACTACTACTACTACTACTACTAATAATAATAATAATAATAATAATAATAATAATAATAATAATAATAATAATAATAATAATAATAATGATATCAAAAACTATGACGTCATTGATAATGAACTTTGACGTAATGAAAAAGTCTCAGATCGACATTCTAATAATGTAATATTCAACATTTATTGCTTAACGCACCTTTCTATATATATATATATATATATATATATATATATATATATATATATATATATATATATATATATATATATATATATATATATATATATATATATATATATATATATATATATATATATATATATATATATATATATATATATATATATATATATATATATATATATATATACTATATATATATATATATATATATATATATATATATATATATATATATATATATATATATATATATATATATATATATATATATATATATATAAACTCCAGGACCATCATTGGAAATTTAATCCCATTGAAACATGACCTTTTAGAGGAGCAATTCTCTATTTAGGGTCGAGACCTCCAGGGGGATCTTGATCACATATTTAAGGGGGTAGTTTTTGTGCAAAAAAAAAAAAAAAAAAATCTTTCATGATTTTTGTTTACGTTGAAATGTAAGCAACGTATAAACAGAATGAAAATCATACTTTTAAAAATATTTTCCAATGAATTTTAATAAACTTAAATTAAAACTATTTTGGTTTCAAAAAATAATTGTCGTCAACATTTTAAAGTTATTAATCAGGCGTACGATAAATATCACAATCTGTACTTTTGAATTTGACACCTGCCTGGAATACGATTTCATTAAAGGGTCTTGAGATAATTTATTTTGCTTTGTTTTTTTTGTTTTGTTTTTGTTTTTTAGAGAGGGGGAGGGAGTAGCGAGATTTAAATGGTTGAGAGCTCAAAGAGAGAGTTTGGAGTTAAAAGAGTAAAACCCTATTGTGTGTAGAGTATATATATTCACACACATATATATATATATACATATATATATATATATATATATATATATATATATATATATATATATATATATATATATATATATATATATATATATATATATATATATATATTATATATATACATATTATATGACTTATAAAGTATATCTACCTCAGCCGATTGTAACGAAATTTACATTATTTGTAAAACATGACACCATAAAACGGAATTAATTTTTTTAAAAATCGAGAAACAAAAGGAAAATAAGTTATCGAGTTTTAAAAATCGAAAAAAGTAGCGAAAAATCCTAAAATGTAGCCATATATGGGTCATGTCTATTCCCTTTATTTTTTCCAAACAAACTAGTTCGACTTAAGCTAACCTTGACTTAATTAAAGGGTAAATGTAGGCCTAACGGCCAGCAAATATATATTAATTAAAATTCGTTTATTGCAACAAAAAATTCGCAAAATAAAAATAAAAGATGGCTATAAAAAATTTTCCACGTTTTGCAAAATAAAAAAAAAATAAAAATTCACCACAAGAAAAAGCACACTTAGAAGTGGCTGTAAAACAATCGCTTAGTGTAGATATAATTAATTATTCCAGATAGTATATATATATATATATATATATATATATATATATATATATATATATATATATATATATATATATATATATATATATATATATATATATATATATATATATATATATATATATATATATATTATATATATATATATATATATATATATATATATATATATATATATATATATATATATATATATATATATATATATATATATATATATATATATATATATATATATATATATATATATATATATATATATATATATATATATATATATATATATATATATATATAGTATATATATATATATATATATATATATATATATATATATGTGTGTGTGTGTGTGTGTGTGTGAATGAATGCTTATGTGCGTACGTGTGTGTGTATGAGCCCTCGTCTTTACAGTTAAATGCCTATCCAAACAAATAAGGCAATTAATTTCCTATTATTCCTAAAAGCAACATTCAAAAAAAAAAAAAAAATGTCAAGTG
>SEYY01000944.1:133630-138630 GCA_009176605.1 Armadillidium nasatum
ATAAGGAGAAATTGCAATGTTATCTCTCTATTATCTTACTAGCTTCTTCTTTGTTTAGGTTTTGCTTCTAAGTGCAACGTAATATTCAGTCGTTAACATTTGCTTCATAAAGGGATGAAATACATCGTAGGGATTAAATTGGGAAAGTTTCAGTTTTTAGAAGAATACTGAGAAATAATTGTAATATACTTACAAGACCAACAAGACAATAGTATTTAACAGCTTTAAACTTACAAGAGAGGAACTTGGAATAAGATTGCAAATATTGAACAGAATGAATTAAATTTATAAATTCCAGGTATAGAAAGGGAAAGATAGAGCAGACAACGTACAGAAAATGAACAGGATTATATAAGGCATGAGATAGCCCTGCGTATCATATGAGGAATACAAACATTGCAATCAACTTCTATAGGATTAAGCTTAGGAAAAATCAACTACATCCATAGAAAAGAAATTTCATAAGATGCAAATGAGTTATAGGATGTAAAAAATCTCCTTATCTATCTTAAGAATAGTTAGAGGAGAAAACCTACGAAAAAACTACAGCCTTGTAAGAGAAATAAGAGAAAGAGAAAGAAAAGGTTAGAGAAAATATTTTTGGTTAAGAAAACTAGAAAGATTTTTGGAATTTCTACGAAGCTTAATGAAGGGATCAGAGAAAAATAGAAAATTTCCGATATATATATATATATATATATATATATATATATATATATATATATATATATATATATATATATATATATATATATATATATATATATATATATATATATATATATATATATATATATATATAATATATATATATATATATATATATATATATATATATATATATATATATATATATATATATATATATATATATATATATATATATATATATATATATATATTATATATATATATATATATATATATATATATATATATATATATATATATATATATATATATATATATATATATATATATATATATATATATTATAATATATATATATATATATATATATATATATATATATATATATATATATATATATATATATATATATATATATATATATATATATATATATATATATATATATATATAATTTCTATTCCCATTACTTAGAGAAACACCAAAAACACAGCTTTTTAAATATTGCCACGGTATAAATACTTAAAAAAAGACTAATATTAATCTAAATACTAAATAGTAATATTAGGAAAGTAGAATCAATAATAGCAAATTTTTTTCCTTTTTCCTAATAATATTTCTCCAATTTTTTCACTTTAAAGTTTCTTTTATAAACTTTGCCTTTTCTCTTTTTATTAGTAGTAGTTCTATTTCTTCTTCTTGGTTCTTCTTCCTTTTTTTTCTTCTTCTTTTTCTTGCTTTTCTTTTTCTTCTTCCTCTTTTTTCTCTTCTTCTTCTTCTTGCTCTTCTTTTTCTTCTTCTTTTGTTTTCTTCTTGATCTTCTTTTTCCTTTTTTTCTTTCTTTGTCTTCTTTTTGTTCTTGTTCATCTTTTCTTTTTTCTTCTTCTTTTTCTTTTTTCTTCTGTCCTCTTCTTGTTTTTTTCTTTTTATCTTCTTTTTTTTCTTTTTTCTTATTTTTTTCTACTTTTTCTTGTGTCCTGTTATTGTTCTTCTTTTTCTTTTTTTTCTTTTTTTCTTATTTTTCTTTTTTCTTTTATTTTTCTTCATTTTTTTCCCTCCTCTATTTTCTTTTTTTCTTCTTCTTTTGTCTTATTCTTCTTTTCTTCTTCTTCTTTTTCCTTCTGTTCCTTCTCCTATACGAGACTACTCCTATCCTTTCACTGGAAATGACCCATGAACAGCAGCACTCACCTCACAGACTCTTTCGTCCTCAGAGCGAGATTCCGCGAGAACCGCTCCATCTTCAACACCCCAAACCCCCGTCTGATGAACGCATCTCTCTTCAAAGACAGTAAGTTATTGAGCCCAGCTCGGGGGGAACGACGGGGGTCTCGAGCTAGCATGCGAGGCCCTCCTAGTCGGGCCCCTTCCATCACCTCAGTCAACAAGGACGGCGTTGGACGGTCCCCAAATGGCTCCCTTTCAAAAGGTTAGAGACGTTGAGGCGTGTACCTCAGCCCTTCGTAAACCCGCTGCTATATTTCCTCTCAGCTGTGGCCAAAAAAAATGGGTTTGCTAATTTGCTAATTTGATCAAATTCACAAATATTTTCAATTTCAATTTTAATAATTCTTTAAGCTTATTAAAATAACAATTATAATATCTGTAGCAGCTAATAATAAAGGTTTTAACAGTATTAAATTGCAGCCTTAATAATACTAATACTAATACTAATAATAACAATCGAAACAATAATAATAGTAATAATAATAATAATAATAATAATAATAATAATAATAATAATAATAATAATAATAATAATAATAATAATAATGTATATATTTCTCTAATTATAAAACAATTCTCTTGCCTTTGATATTTATAAATATTAATCAAATGCGCAATATAAATTATTTAATAAACTTTTGTACATAATAAATAATTATCATTAAAGGCAAGACTATGATAGATATGTATGTAAATAATTAAATAAATTTCATTGGTTATTTTTAAAAAAACATATATACATTAAATGCAAACCCCCTTATCACTTCTGAGAGGTTTTTTTTTATTTCCTGGTTTTATTTTTGATACACAGAGTTTATTCACATGTTTTTTATCATTAATATTATTATTATTATTATACTTATTAAAGTTGAATTTGCATATGCATTTCTTTCACTGGCTCAAATAGCCTTTTGCTGCTAGTCATTACTTAAAAGATTTCATCTTCCGAATGTCTTTCCATTGGCTTGCATGTGAGTATATTAATAAAAATTTAAAGGTATATTAAAAATTCTGTAAATTTTGTTTCTCATCTAAAAAAAGTCTAAACTCTAAGTAGCGCGACCATCTTTTGTGTGTGTGTGTTAAAGTTTCTTTCTTCTCTCTTTTTTCTCTTTTACCTACTTTTTTTCTCAACTTTACTGCGCTCGTAGGATCGTCCTTAGACCTACTTGTACCTCTGATGGAATAAGACTGAGTTGATCTGATGTCCTTTTTGGTCAAGGTTTACCTGAGCTGGAACCCACCCTCAACTTCTCTATCCCTCACTTTCCTACACTTCTCATCAAAAAAAACTTTACAAAGAAGTTTTCAGCAGGCTGTTCTGCTCTCCTCAACCCTAGTCCACGTACGGAAACTTCTTTGCATAGTTGCTGAGCATGACCTTCACTTTTATCGGTGAGTTTTGTAGAAGAGTGAAAAAAGGGAGTCTATTTTTTTTTTATTTAGATGTCTTCTGTTAAAAATAAATAATTTCTTTCATATTTGTAAATAAATATTACGGTTAGGTGTTTGATAATTTTCAAAATGCTTTGACAGTAGAATAGATAACCTAGCTTTTTTTTATATATAAAAATTTTTTCTAATGACCTAATACTATTTATATTGAACATGTCTGATAACCTTGTTGGCTTTTTATTTTTACTTTTAAAATTATTCCTCCTTCATCTTTCTAACCAACAATTTAGAAGTTAAGTAAAAATAAAAAGAAGTTTCTAATATTTTTGCATGTTAATTTTTTTTTCTGGTTTTTTGTTATCAACCAGGCTTGGTTTTTGTGTGATGAAAAAGTGACGGCATGGTTTGCTACCCAGAAATTGTTTTAAGCACATCAAGAGTAAAGTTTTATATAAAAAAAAATATTTCACTATATATTTAAATATATATATTTGAATTAAGGTAGTTTGTAAGAATTTAAGTAGGATTTTAATTATTAAAATAGGGTTACATAGTTTCCTGCATTGATTTTTCATTGTTTGAACAAAATGACTATTTAGTATTTTATATACTTAACTGTTTAAAATAAAATAAAATGCTTAGTAGTAATAAATAGAAGTTAAATAAAAGTAAATTAGCTTAACAGTAAAATTAGTGCTTTTTTGATAGCTTTGTTATTATATAGTACTTGATATTGCAACAAAAGAAATCTAGAATAAAATTTAGAAAATTAAAAAGTAGAACACAAATGCAAGCTTTTAGCTCTAGGCTAAATTTAGAACAGATGTTAACGCTTAAACAGAACGTATTATACCTATAAATAAGATATTTATTACTATTCTGCTTTTTTCAGGACGGCGGGGCAGCACCCTTTCAACAGCCTCAGCAACAGGGTCTGCGGCAGCATCAGGCCCTCCCCCTTCAGCAAAAACCCCAAGTCCAACATCCGAAAAAAAGCAGCCACCCGAAGAGACAGCCGTCGCAATCGAGGCAGTCGATTAGAGAAAAGAAAGTGGGAGATAGAGAGTGAAATATGGATTCTTTTAGAGGCTAGAATAGCAACCATCTTTAATCTTTACATAAATCATAGCCAATTAATATTATTTTCCAGTTTATTAATAAATTGTTCGTAAATAAACAAAAAAATTATAATTAATCATAAATATAATTTCAATATTGAAATACTTATCAAGTAAAAAAAAAAACAATTAAAATATTTTATTTAATAAAATTTAATATTATATATATATATATATATATATATATATATATATATATATATATATATATATATATATATATATATATATATATATATATATATATATATATATATATATAATAAAAAAAAAAAAAAAAAAAAAAAAAAAAAAAAAAAAAAAAAAAAAAAAAAAAAAAAAAAAAAAAAAAAAAAAAAAAAAAAAAAAAAAAAAAAAAAAAAAAAAAAAAAAAACGGTTAAAAAAAATAAATAAAAATACGAATGAAACAAAATAATAATAATAAAAAAGCTATATATCTGGATTTAATTAAAACAAAAACAAAAAAAATAAAATAAAAAATATGATTTTTAATTCTGTAAATTCAAAGTACTTTAAAAACAGCATAAAAACAACGAAAATTGTACTCATAATTAAGTAAACTTTACTAAAAACAAAAACAAAAACAAAAACAAAAACAAAAACAAACT
>SEYY01000944.1:143630-146130 GCA_009176605.1 Armadillidium nasatum
AAGTTCCGGTATTGACCCAACTCTGGTAGATATTAATAGACCTCTGGCCTTTACCCACCAGATGAGACATTGAAAATATTAAAAAATATTTGAGATAGATAGATAGATAGATAGATAGATAAATAGATAGATAGATAGATAGATAGATAGAGAGAGATAGAGAGAGAGAGAAGAGAGAGAGAAAGAGAGAGAGAGAGAGAGAGAGAGAGAGAGAGAGAGAGAGAGAGAGAGAGAGAGAGAGAGATTACCTTCCTGATAGGAAATTTAAGCATCGTCGAGAGACCAGTGGAGCCATGAAGGCAGTATGCTGTGTACGATGTCTAACACAATAGTCACCAAAATGCGGTTTACATAAAAATGAGAAATATAAACGAATAATAGGAATAAGCGAACAATATAGCGTTTAGCCATTAAATATTATGAAGAATATGAAAGGTCATAATACCACTCATAATAATAATAATAATAATAATAATAATAATAATAATAATAATAATAATAATAATAATAATAATAATAATAATAATAATACTTTAACAAAGTAACTCTAGCATACTTCCTTATGCAGAGACTAACCTAGTTTAAAAGAATTCGATCCAGATAGTTGACAACAGGATGTTGCGAAATAGCAACAAGTTGAAAAGTTATTGTCAAATGATAATAATAAAGTCTTCGTAAAAAAAAACACTGTAATTAAGTGCAACGAAGCTTGGTGTGTCCTACATGGCGTTAAGAAATCTCGACTAACATTTTATAACATTCTGATTTGACAGCGAACGATGGTTGGGAAAAACAACATCGAGACGATATTCGCAATTGTAAAAACTAAATATATAAAGGCAAAACACAGAGATTACCGAAATGATATGACAATCGTATTTTCCTGGCGCATGTCGACGGATGCAGGTGCGAGAGCAGAGGGAAGAGAAAGAGACAGCAGATAGAGGCAGAGGTATAGAAAAAGGAGAAGGAGGGGGAGAAGAAGAGGAAAAAGAAGGTGGAGGAGTAGGATAAGTAGAGGATACAGTCAGTGTTCGAATGAAGGGTGAAGGAAAAAAAATAAAGAGTCGAAATCATCCGGAACTGCCGAATCGGAACTCCGAGTAGGACTTTGAATGGGGTTATGTCATAAAAGGTTCTTACGTAACTAAAAACAAAAAAAAAAACATAAGCATCAATGCTGACAATGACCCATACAGAAAGTGTGTGGACTGTGTACATGCAGTGTGAAGATTTTCAAGAGGTGGACCTTTGGGGGTGACGAGAAAGATACCTGAAAGTATCCGAAGAAAGAAAATAACGAGAAAGATCAAAGAACTCACCAAGAAGTCGAAGATGTGAAACGTAAGTTAAGCTGAGATGCGCGCATGATCTTCTTTTAAGGCTTGGCTAATGGCTAGGAGAACAAAGGAGATAACTTCTTTCCGTCGTCCCTGACAAGGATGAGCAGCAAAAGAAACATTAAAAATGACGAAGGAAAAAGAATGAGAGTACAAAAAAAAAGATGTACATTGTTTTCACTGATATAAAAAAGAGGCATGTGATTCAATACCAAGAGGAAAGCTACGAGATATTATGGAGAGAGTTTATGAAGGATAAGGAAGACTGAGGAATGCTTTGGAGAATATGTATAAAAACGATGAATGTAACATCAGAACAGGATATGAGAACAAATAATGTTTTAGTGTAATGCTGGAGTAAAGCAGGGTAGTGTTTTGTCTCTAATTTTGTTTGTTTAGTGAGAGAAGAAGTTCAGGACCTTGAAGGAGATATCATGACGTAAGCAGATGATCTGGCGTGTTGTTGCGAAGATGGAAATAAGAGGGGTGGTAATATGTTTCTCAAATAAATTAAAAGAAGGCGGTTTGAGTATGAATGTTAGTAAAACAGAGATAATGATAGTGAGTCGTGAGTAGGGAGAGAAGTTGAAGGTGGAGATTGAGGGAAAGAAAATAAAAAATGTGGAAAGATATAAATATCTTGGGAGGAAGAGGAGATTCACTGGAGATAATAAGCAGAATTAGAACAATATGATAGAGTAGGAAGGGCGGTGCACCCTGTCTTACAAACAAATAGATGGAAGTGGAGATGAAAAGTGTCATCTTAGAAAGAGTTTTGACACCAATTCTGTGGTATGTTGTAGAGATCTGAGTATGACAACGAGAGATGAAAATAGAATACAGACGGCGGAAGTGAGTGTTCTAAGGGATATTGCAGAAAGACCAGAATGGATAGAGTGAGAAAAGAGAATCAGAGAATGTGTAGGGGTAACACTTATGATTAACAAAATTATCTCTTTCACATACCAACAGTTAAAAAAACCTATCAGAATGGGGAAAAAAATAGAATATGTTTAAAAACTGTATTAGCTCTTGGTTTTGATATATATATATATATATATATATATATATATATATATATATATATATATATATATATATATATATATATATATATATATATATATATATATGGAAACATAACCTATTCGCTCTTCAGT
>SEYY01000944.1:151130-153001 GCA_009176605.1 Armadillidium nasatum
TTATACTACTTTCTGATCCTAATATTTTCTTCTGGTTGATGGGGTAATTTTATATTTTCCAGTGGGGGAGGACTTCTTAACCCTTAAATAGATATGACATACCCCCTTTTTTATATGTTTAATAATCCTTATATTATTTTTAGCATAATATAATTTATATTTTGATTTTCGGCTGGGGGAGGAATCACAACCCCAAACCCCTCCCTTGTGGGAGGGGGGTACCTAGGTATATCCACGCCTTAAAGACGAAATTCGGGATGAAACTTCAAAATAAGGCGGTGAGTTCACATATAAAATTATAAAAAAAATTATATAAATGTAAAAATTAATATTTATAATTATAAATATATATTAATAATTATATTTTATCTAAATCAAAGCTAAAATTTATGTTAAAATAAGCGATATAATTATATATTTAGATATTAAAAATTATGGGTAAGAATAAAAATTATTTCTATAAATTAAAAAAATAATTCATTTTAAATAAGTATTAAAAAATCACAGACCTCTCTTACAGCCTAAATAAATAAATAAATAAATAGATAAGATTATAATAATAATAATAATAATAATAATAATAATAATAATAATAATAATAATAATAATAACAGTAAATTAATAATAATGACAAATAATAATAATAATAATAACAGTAAATTAATAATAATGATGAAATAATAATAATAATAAAAATTATTATTATTATTAATAATAATAATAATAATAATAATAATAATAATAATAATAATAATAATAATAAATCGCAAGTAACATGGAAATTTAAATATTAAAACTCTCATGATTATTATTATTATTATTATTAGTATTATTATTATTATCATTATTATGCACACGTTATCAAATGTATTTGGCAACGTAAGTATTTATAAATGTTTCTTTTACTTTTAAATTTTCGAAAAAAAAAAAAATTCATTCTTGAAACATATTTACTTTATTATTATTAATATTATTATTATATTATTATCATTATCATTATTATCATTATTATTATTATTATTATTATTATTATTATTTAATACCTAAAAATTTAAATATCAAGGAAAGAAATGTTTATAATCTAATATACATTAATATATAACCAAATGTATCATACATAATTGTGAATCATTTTCATGGGGAAGAAATTACTATAATAATAATTAAATGATAGTATTAAAAAAAAAAAGAATATGACATACTTCATTATACATTAGGCATATATATATATATATATATATATATATATATATATATATATATATATATAATATATATATATATATATATATATATATATATATATATATATATATATATATATATATATATATATATATATAAGTTGAACACATATATTAATAGTCTTGATGCATTTAACAGAATCAATATGGCAACTCTCTGAAAATTTATTTACAAGAAAAAAAAAAATATTTTAAATAATGAATTTAGATTCCAAGAGTTTCATACTCTTCAAAAGTATCTTTAATAATAATAATAATAATAATAATAATAATAATAATAATAATAATAATAATAATAAAAATAATAGTAATTAATAATAAAAATAAATAATAATAATAATAAAAATAAATAATAAAAATAATAATAATTAATAATAGTAAAAATAATTAATAATAATAATTATAATAACACATTTATATAAAAAATTAATTCACATATTCCTATAAGGTGAGAATATTAATTATGAGAAATATTGATACTTTGTAACGCGATTCAGACATGACACATAATAGTAAATGAAGATGACTAACATTAGATTTTTTTTATCACTGTAATTTGAAAAATAATTTATATACAAACACTCTTTTTTTATTTTATTTTTTTTTTTATTATTTTTGTAACTATTA
>SEYY01000945.1:0-48012 GCA_009176605.1 Armadillidium nasatum
CCACCATCAAACGCAGCTCCCTCATCTCTGCTGCTTGAATTCTGCTTTCTTCTCTTGTTGTTGTACTCCACGTCTCCGTTCCATATTGCAAAATTGAGGTCAGAGTACTTTCAAAAATTACTTTTTTACTCCTATATTCCATTCTTTTGTCGGCCAAGATTGGGTACAGCGCTCACACCACTCTTCCATATTTTTCCATCCAGTTGGTGATTTCCAGCATATTACCTCATTCCCTTGTGAATATTTTCCCCTCCCCAAATAGTCACATCTCTCTACCACAATCACCTCCTCGCCATGCACCTTCAGCACAAGCTCCTCTCCCTCCTCCCTCCCTTCTAATTATTAACAGTTCTGCTTTACAACGTTCACGATCAATTCCACCTTTTTAGCTTTTCAGCAAAACTTATCACCTCTCTAACTTCTCTCTATCTTGGCTCCATATATATATATATATATATATAATATATATATATATATATATATATATATATATATATTTTTTTTTTTTTTTTTTTTTTTTTTTTTTTTTTTTTTTTTTTTTTTATATATATATATATATATATATATATATATACCTCTGGTGGGTAAAAACCAGAAACCTACTAATTTCCACCAGAGTTGGGTCAATACAGAACCTAATCGTTAAACGAACATGCACCCATACACGGCTCTTGAAAGTGTGCAAGCCAAAAGAAGTGGGAAAACAGAAAAAGGAGTGTGTTCCAGACTTTACCAGTTGAGTACATATAAGATTGAGTATAGCGGTTAAGTTCTGGGATCAGACAGTTGAACAGAGAAAGGATAAGACTGTGTAGAAAAATCGTTTTACACAAGCTGTTCTCAATGGAGGAGAAAAGCAACGGAAGAGTTCAGAAGAGAAAGAGACTGGAGAGAATTAGTTAAGACGAAAAGCCAGACTCTACCTTGTCAAAGAGAGCTGTGAGTGGAACTACCCCAGATGTATGAGGCGTATTCCAAACAAGGGAGAACAACACCCCTATAAAGAGAAAGCAATTGGATTGGCATAAAAAAATCATGAATGTGCAACAGAACACCCAACCTCTTAGAAGCTTTTTTAGAAAGAGAAGTAATGTGATCCTTCCAAGAAAGAACACTAGAGATTATTAAGGACAGATGAAGGCTTGAGTTGTGTGTTTTCGTGTTTTAGAAGATAGTCGACTAGAGATTATGGAGAAACTGAGTTTTTGAGGCATTGAAAAAGACTATGTTTTCTCTTCCTCAATTTGAAGTGCGAGAAAAATCAGTGGTCAGATATTACAAGGCCACCATTTTAGTGTCAATTAACTGTTGCTGGGAGGGGCGCCTTTCAAACTGAAAGGAGTAATGATGGGTGAGATCATCAGCATAGGATGGGATAGGTAATGAAGTAATAGAGGACGATTATTAATTAAAAGTTTGAAAAGCTTTGGGGATAGGACAGAATAATGAGGAACACCACTATTAGCAGATTTAAAGGATGAATAGTGGTCGTCTAAGACAGCAGCTATAGAACGACCAGAAAAAAAAAATCAAAGAGAAGGATAAATTCTGAAAGAGGAAAGTTTAGATCAAAGCTTTGTACCAGTCCCTATCGAAGGGATTCGAAATGTCCAGTGCGGTAGCAAAAGATTCACCGAAATATCATAGAGCGGAAGACCAAGAGTCAGAGAGAATAGAAAAAGATCACTAGTAGAGCGTTTCTTAAGAAAGTATCTAGCGATCAGATAAGATTTGAAGAATTGAGATACTTCTAATTGAGATTCGAAAACTTTAAAAAGAACGGAGGTTAAAGAATGTGACAGCAGCTGGAGGGTTGAGAAGGATTCCCTTTCTTCGGCACAGGCTGAATGAGCTCACGTTTCCAGCAAGAAGGGAATGTTGAAGCAAAAAGACAAGGACGAAGTAGTTTACCATATCAGAATCACAAGTTTTGAGAACCTCATGAGGGATACCATCAGGACCATATACCTTCTTAGTGTTAAGCTCTGAGAGAGTAGAAAATTGTAGGAATAAATGAGATGGAAGAAGTTGAAGAAGGAGGAATAGCTCCGGAATAGTCTAAGGCTGAATTAGAGGCAAAAGCCTGAGCGAAGAGTTCAGCTTTAGAAGAAGGCAAAACGGCGTCGGAGGATATTAGAGGAGGTAAAGAGGAAGAAGCAAAATTAGAGTTACATTTTTTGCAAAATGCCAGGAAGGGCGTGAAGAAGAACCGGAATGATTATTGCATTTCAACGAAGAAAAGAGTTTTTGGTGATGCAGAGGATAAATTTTGCACGATTCCGGAATGAAATATAAATTGAATGAGTTTCTGGAGTTTGAAGACAATGGTAATCCCTGAAGGCATCATCCCTATGGAGAATGGTACGAGAACAAGCAGAGTTAAACCAAAGTTCGTTAGGTTTAGTAGAAGGGAAAGAATATGGAATGTAAGCCTCCATACAAGGGAGTAACACTTTAGCAGTACTTAATGCTCTCTGCAAACTCTGATGGTCCACTCCCAC
Organism: Armadillidium nasatum; assembly: GCA_009176605.1. NCBI lineage: Eukaryota > Metazoa > Arthropoda > Malacostraca > Isopoda > Armadillidiidae > Armadillidium > Armadillidium nasatum. Next base: position 2,502 of record SEYY01000945.1, read on the forward strand.
AGTTTTGAGTTTCTCCAATTTTTTTTTTTTTTTCATAAAGGTAATGTACGAATAAGCGCTTATAAATTTTGAACATGAGAAGGGAGTCGGGGGAAGGAGAAGTGGGAGCATGGACACTCCAATATGAGGCGAGGGTACACTAGAGACCCTCTGAGAAGGTGAAACGAGAAAAGGAACCAACCAAAGGGGTTCCCAAAGGGCAACAGAGTGAAACGGAATGGTCTTGACCATACTGTCACTCCCCAGTTTGTGCCCAATGGAGGGCACTTGCATTGCTTTGGTTACCTTGGTTACCATCTTAATATGTTACTAACGGATTAATTAAGGATTAAAATAAAAAAATATTTAAGAAAACAAACCAAATGGTAAGAAGTAAATGGCGTGAAAATAAATTCAAAAACAATTTTGTGCATTTGAAAAAATATACTTCTAGTGGAAAGCAACATATCAATGTTCTGGAAACAAAATTATCGGGAAACGACTTTTCAAAATATTAGGTAATATTAATAAAAAATTACAATATAATTAATTAATTAAGTATTAAATAAATAAACAATTAAGAAAAACAAGTTAATCTATGTTATAGAAAGAGTTAACTGTTCTAATTTGACCAAAATCGAAACTGTAGTTACAGAGATATAGAATATAAGCCAAAAAATTGTAATTAACGATTAATTAGTAATTAATTAATTGAAAATTTGGAAAATCAAGAAAAACAATGTTTCGTTATATTCAAACTTTACAGTCAAAGAAATTTAACATTCCAAAAAATGTAAGCCAAAGTGATGGAAAAAATCTGGTATCGGTATCGTTCATTTTTAACCGATACCGATACCTAAAAGCTCGATACCGATACCGATGCCCAAAAATATACCGATACTTACCGATACCGATACTTCACTCCATCCCTAGTATATATATATATATATATATATATATATATATATATATATATATATATATATATATATATATATATATATATATTATATATATATATATATATATATATATATACTATATATATATATACTGTGTTAACCACTTCATGGGATTCAAATTCATTCCTCACACTAAAGATTATTACAAGAGGGTTCATCCATTTAGGTGTAAAAGAGCAGAATAGGAAAAATTGAATATTCCAATTAATTAACTAGTTAGTCAATATACAAGGGTTAAGGTTGGAAGCACTTTTTTAGGTCTTAACTAGGACTGCAGATTCCATAAATATTTTGCTGGTTAAAACTACCTACCTCTGGGACCCTTAAATATATAATTAATGCTCCAAATACATTTATGAAACCATTAAATAAATTTAATGGTTATAATACTTAATAAAGTACATAATGTTACTTGAAATATTTATATAGCTTTTGAGGTATGATAATTTTAATTACAGTTAGAATAAGTCAAGTGCAAAGCTTCTGTTTTGGAGTCAGAAGGAATAAGAAAGGTAGCAATGATTTTTTTTCAGATTCAGTTTAAAGTAAGAAAAATAATTGCATAAATTTTATAAGTAATTAGTTTGCTTCTCATCACATTCATATCTACATGATAAAATCATTTTACACAATTACATTTTGGGGTAATGTCTGCCGGGAAACTAGGTAAGGATAGGGGTGAAGGGCATATTATTCGCTCTGCTAGTTGTGGCGATGGGGATTGTAATATTGATGGTGGTATGAATAAAAATAAAGGTGCTTTACAATATAGGCCGATTAATAAAAATGGAGACATTACTAGAAATCAAGATGGAAAGGATACATATAAGGACATGTTTAGTATGAAATGTTTTTACACAAATGCTCAGAGCCTTAGAAACAAAAAAGATGAGTTGACTAGTTACATCATAAAGGAGAATCTTGACATTATTTGCATTACTGAAGCATGGGTAAATGAGGCACTTTACGGAGATTCCCTACAGGAATATGAAATAGAAGGATACTCATTTTACCTATACCAACGTAGAGGAAGAAATGGTGGAGGTGTAGCACTCTATGTTAAAAGCAATATTGAATCGGTGTTAGTTGCTGACATTAAAACAAATCAGGATGTGGAATCTCTGTGGGTAGATATTCTTATGTATAATAAATCATACAGGATAGGAGCATTTTATAGAGCTCCTGATCAGAGTCAAGTATTAGATGAAGAATATGGTGAAGGAAATCAAAGTAGCGTGTGAAAATAATGCAAAAGGGTAGTCATTATGGGTGATTTTAATTTTCCAGACATTGAGTGGAATACTTTGAGTAGTATGGTTAATAGAAGTTCAGTATTTGTAAATTGTATTCTATACAACTTTTTGAGTCAGATGGTTCAAGAACCGACAAGGCATGCGGCATTGTTAGATTTAATATTAACAAATGATGAGAATATGGTGAATGATATCGAAGTTGGGGAGACTTTAGGAGCTAGTGATCACTATATTATTAGATTTAACTGGAATATGAGGTCTGGGCCCAAATTGCAAGTCAATAGGGAAAAGATATTAGATTTCAGAAACGGAGATTTTAGCAAATTCCGAGCAATGCTCAATGAAATTGACTGGGATAAGGAGTTTAATGGTCAAAATTGTTTCATCATGTGGGAATACTTCAAGGAAATATTGTCTTCCATTCAGTCTGTGTGTTTTAAAGATAAATCCATTAGGGTGGCAAATAGAAAACCTAATTGGTGGAGTAGAGAGATAAAGAGAAAAATCAGTGAAAAGCGTAGATGTTTTAAAATATTCAAAGGTAGGAGCAGGGTGGGAAGATTTGGAACATTATAAGAGAATTAGGAATGAACTTAACCAGTCAATAAGAAGAGCAAAGAGAATGGCAGAAATTAATTTGGCAAGGAAACAGTAATAAAGACCTGAAAAAGTTTTTTAGTTTTTATAAATTTAAAAGCAAGGATAAGAAAATTGGCCCAATTAAAATTGATGGAAATTTAGTAAGCTCAGATAAGGAATTGGTTAATATTTTCAACGCTTATTTTGCATCAGTGTTTACTGAGGAAAGGTTGGATAGCAGTTTAGAGACTAATAGTTCTAGTATACATGTAATGAATAGGTGTGAAGCATTTGAAATTGAGTTAAATGAAATTAAAATCTTTACTAGAACATATTGACCCAAATAAGGCAGCGGGTCCAGATGGTGTATATGGTAGAATTCTAAAAGAGGGGAGTATCAGTATTGCAAAGGCACTGTATTTGATTTTTAAGCGATCTATTGCTTTTGGAGAGGTACCTGAAGACTGGAAAACGGCATATGTGGTGCCCATTTTTAAAAAAAGGTAGTAAGGAAGATTTAGGGAACTATAGGCCAGTTAGTTTAACATCTCTTGTTCGTGAAAATTTTGGAAAAGTTACTGAAAAGTCATATAGAGAAGCATTTAGATGATAACAAGATACTATATAACTCCCAGCATGGCTTTAGAAAGGGTAGATCATGTCAGACAAATCTACTAGAATTTATGGAATATATTACTGAATGTATAGACAGGGGTGATCCAGTTGATGTTATATATTTAGACTTTAGCAAAGCTTTTGATAAGGTACCCCATGTTAGGTTGATGCAAAAGTTGTCACAGTGTGGTATAAATGGTATGGTACACAATTGGATTAAAGAGTGGTTAAAGAACAGAAGGCAGTGTGTATTACTTAATGGAAATAAGTCATTATGGGAAACGGTGAAGAGTGGGGTCCCACAGGGTTCTGTGCTGGGACCACTTTTGTTTCTTATTTATATAAATGATTTAGACAAAGGCCTTAAATGTAAGGTTTCTAAGTTTGCTGATGACACCAAAGTGGTTACCTCAGTAAGGAATAATGATGGATGCATAAAGCTTCAAAGTGATCTAGATAGACTTCTTGGTTGGGCAGAGAGGTGGCAAATGAACTTTAATAGTAAAAAATGTAAAGTTCTTCATGTAGGTTACTCAAATGAAAGATTTAATTATGAAATGAATGGGGAGTGGCTTGAGACTGTGGAGCATGAAAAGGATTTAGGTGTGATTATTAGCAGTAATCTGAAGGTGGGTGATCAATGTTTGGAAGCAAGGAATAGAGCTAATAAGATGTTAGGTATAATTAATCGCAATGTAGTTTACAAGAGCAAAGAGGTTATAAGCAAACTATATAATAGCTATGTCAGGCCAGCATTAGAGTATTGTGCACAGGTTTGGGCTCCTCATTTAAGAAAAGACATAGACATGCTGGAGAGAGTCCAACGTAGAGCAACAAGGATGATTTCTGGCTTTGAAAATAAGAGCTATGAAGAGAGGTTGAAAGAGTTAGGAATGTTCTCGGTTGAAAGGAGATTTCTCAGAGGGGATATGATACAAGTTTACAAAATATTTGCATCTGACAGTAATACAGAGATTGAAAAATACTTTATAGTGGACCAAGGAAGAGTAACTAGAGGACATGATAAGAAAATTAAAAAGAAGCCATGCCATCTCGATCTAAGAAAGTACTCTTTCAGTAATAGAGTTGTTAATTTTTGGAATGACTTGCCACAAGAGATTGTTGATTGTGATTCTCTTGTCAAATTTAAAAAGGGGCTAGATAGATATATGGATAGTTTAGGTATTATATAGAATAACTTGACTAAGCCAAATTGGTGGGTATATTTGTATTTTTAGATCAACCTATGACCAAGCCTAATTGGCAGTTTATTTTTTTGTAGTGGGTGATGGTTCATTGAATATTGCATGTAAAACTGGCCTTGGTGTTATTTTTTATCTTTGCATGAGTAAACTGATAACTAGGGATAGGACAGACCTAGTCTTTGTGCATGTATTAGTATTGATAGTTAATATTTGTTTGGACTGGGACAGTCTCGATAGGCCCTTGTGGCTTCTAACTGTCTCTATTTTTCCTATGTTCCTATGTTCCTATGTAATGCTCAAGGAGGTTCACTTATTACTAATTTAGACAAATTCATAAAAATTAACTATATTTGGTTAAATAAAAAATGAATAACTTTAAAATATTATTCTAACCTTAAATTAAATGTCCATAAGGTCTCAAAAATGATGCATGAAAGCAGTTTATGTAAATTTTTTATGAAAGATTTTATAGATTTCAAAATATCATGTATATTTCAATTAAAAAAAAAAAAAAAAAAAAAACTAACAGGGATGTGTGTGTGTATGTATGCTTTTCTATACCTGATTTTATTTCAACCATGTTTAAAAATACTGAAAAATTAATGTTTACCATTTGGAAGTTCTACTATGGAAGGCAAACAACAGTCTTCTGTAATTTCTATTACCAAGTCTGGGAGTTCAGATTCTGATTTTGGGAAAGCTATACAAATAACATCTGGAACTTGATCTGTAATATATATATATTGTAAGAATTTTATATTGCAAATGTTAAATTTAATTAAATTCTTACCTTTAGTTAAAATTCTCTTAATTATTAAATGTTGCTAAAGTTTAAGACCCTAAATCACCCACCCTAAGTTTAACTCTCCAGCGCTAGATTATCAAAACCTAGTTTAGGCTAAAATAAGGTCTACTATTAACTTTTTCAATTAATTTTTTACAGTTTCATTAAGAAATGAATCTTGGAATATTATTTTATTAATGATGACCAATAATAAACAATATTAACTTAACTAGACACAATTAGTTTCAATAGTTTAAACTTTTTAAAGTATCACAATTTCAATAGAAGCTTTCAGTACAAAATCGAGAACAAAACCGTTTTTAAAATGTTTAATCTATTTATATTAATAAAACACTACTGATGTCATTTTTAAATATTGTGCAGTGGTTAGTTTTCCTGCAAGCAAGTGGTTAGTTTTGCACTGATTCATTTTTTGTCACCTTCCATTTTTACAATTTTCTAAAAAATAGTAATTTGCATATTTTCATTTACTTTTGTATATAAAAATATTCAGAAGGGTTCATATTTCTCAAAACAAATTAAAAATGCAGTTATATCATGTAATCTGAATTTTTCCCCAAGTCCCAAAAGTTAAAATTTTCAAAATATTAGTGAGCTTTATCATGTCTTATGAAAAAGACATACATAAAACTTTACATTACATTCACTTTTTAAATTCTGATAGATCACTATTTTATATATATATATATATATATATATATATATATATATATATATATATATATATATATATATATATATATATATATTTAAAGGTTAAGAAGTTGTCTGACCTTCGATATATGGAAATATCAATATTTGTAAACCGATATATCAATGCAAATTTTTTGATATTTATATTATTATTATCTAGCTTTCATTTCATTTATGCCTGTTATAATTATTATTACTATTATTATTATTAGTTAGTTTTCTAACATACTAAGTTTAACTTATCATAACCTGAATGATCGAAGTTTGTCGTGTGATATATGCCTAACTGATAGAAGGAATGTTACCGTGGGATACAGGCTACTGCCATATTACACCATATATATATACTTTTATATATATACCGTATATATATATATATATATATATATATATATATATATATATATATATATATATATATATATATATATATATGTTGAAGAAAATATTGTTTATTCATTATTTTTATAGAGCTTTTTTTATTTAGCTACTATTTATCATGTAAAGAATAATCTGGCAACTTGGCCATCTTTTTTTTGTTGTTACTAACCAAGCATGTATGTAAATATAGCCTATGATATTTTTTTTCTTTTCTCTAAGTAAACATGTTATATTACAAAGTGTTTTATTTACTTCGAATGGGTTGTTAATTAAACTAAACTAAAAGATTTACTTTAACAATATATATATATATTATATATATATATATATATATATATATATATATATATATATATATATATATATATATATATATATATATATATATATATATATATATATACCGATCTGTAGAACAAATTAAATATATATCTTTAACACTTATCTTAAAACAAAAAAGTACAACCTATCACAATACAAGGGAAATAATTACTAAAACTATCAAAATTTTAAATTATCAATTAAAATTGAAATTTCAAAATATCGATGTGAAAGATATCAATATATAAGATCAGACAACTTCTTAAACTAAGGCTATATATATATATATATATATATATATATATATATATATATATATATATATATATATATATATATATATATATATATATATATATATATATATATTATAGGAATGAATGATATATCAATATTAAAATCTATATTTAATAAATTCAACACGTATGGTATATTTACCATACATTAAAATATAATTATCAAATGAAATATTGAAATCAAAATATTGGTCTATTGATATATTAATATGTCAGTTTACTGTTAAAAAAAAAATGATAGCCTTCATATACAGTGGAACTCCAATATTCGTCATTAATCCGTTCCCGAGGGGATGATGAATATTGAAATAGACGAATATCGAACAACTTTTCCCATAGGAATTAACTAAAAATGGATTAATTCGTTCCCAGCCTCGAATTTTGCCTATCTATTCTTTAACAAAATAAAAAATTTCACTTTAGAATCGATCTCCGAAATCATTTCAAACACTGTACAATTTAACTACAGTACATATTAACCAGAGTACTGCCATAAATAATACGTAATATGCACTGTGTAGGCCTACATAAATGCTAAACACTAATAAAATTTTAAAAAGAAGTTTACCTTTTGGATGAGAAAAACAATGATTGTTATTAAGAGTTTTCATTTTTAAGGTTATAGGTAGGACGAATATTGACTTTTCAACGAATATCGAAAAAAAAAAGTTTGACAAAAAAACAGGGCGAATATCAAAAAAGACGAATACTGGGGGGGACGAAAATTGGAGTTCCACTGTACAATATATAAAATATATTTTTTATAGTAAAATTTGGTTTTTGGTATTTTAATTTTATTATATTTTTGAAATTTTATTTTTCAAAGTATATTATTGCAAAAAAGCATAAAGGTTTATGCTTTATTCATTTCAATATATTTTGTCTGTTTTCAAAAGTAAAAAAATGAAATGCTCACCTAATACTTACAATTACCTTAGGAATATATGCTACATAATTATATACATTCCCTATTATCTAAGTAATTTTTTAAAAAATTATATTTGCATATATATATATATATATATATATATATATATATATATATATATATATATATATATATATATATATATTATATATATATATATATATATTTATATAGTGGCTTAATAGCCATATTTCGTCGCAACCAAATATCTTTAATTAATTAACTTTTAAAAACAATCTAGCGAACATCGTACATCCGTCAGTGAGACACACGGAGTGGTACTCCCTTTGCCTCATCCTTTTCTCGCTCGACCGTCTTTCTAACAAGACGTGTAATACCACTGCTCGTTATTTCAATCCTGTCATTATTAAAATTATAACGCTTAATAAAATTGTGCAACCTTTCAAGTTTTTACTTTACCAACAATCAAGAAACTCAAAGCGATATATATATATATATATATATATATATATATATATATATATATATATATATATATATATATATATATATATATATATATATATATATATATATATAGCATATTACAGTTGTATACTTTATAAACCAATTCAAGATTAATATGAATAATATTCTATTCTTTTGCCTATATATATATAGCATATTACAATTGCATACTTTATAAACCAATACAAGATTAATACATAGTATAAGTAATACTTATACTATGGTTAAAATGAGTAATGTCCAAATTTATTAGTAATTTATATGAGAAATTTAGGCTACATAAGTCTAGTCATAACATGAATAGTAAATACAGTAAAGCCCCTCCAAAAAACTTATTAAAATAAAAAAATAAATGAAAATTATAATAATTACTTACTTGAATTATTTGTATTGGCATTCAAAATGTCTGAAAATGTGATCTGAATAAAATCAGGATCACTGATAGTCAAATTTTCTTCAGATATCCTCATCCAGTTTTTCTTGCACTGGTGATAAGTCAAGTCTAAGCCTAGCCTCTAGTTTCCTATCACCTTCACAACTTGATATATGAACTATAGTATCACATGGTAGAGCCCCTTTCCTTAATTTTTTAGAGCCAACATTATAAATGTCCCTAGCATTAAAATGCTTTTCGCAAAGACAAAATTTTGTTGTCACTTGAACAAATTTTTCTTTAAGATCAGGTCTATGACAAAGATCCTACCACCCACAAAATTCTTTTTCTTCAATAGGAAATGAAAAAAATGTTAAATTTTCTTGTTTGTGACGATAATATTTAAACAAAAACAAGCTGCACACATAACTCATTTTGAAGTAAAATGATAATTATAGTAATCATAAAGAATTTGCATAAGCACTTAATATACTTAAGTTTGGACCTATGTTTTGGATTAGTAGCAAAATCATGTTTGGCAGCTTTTACGAAATAGTACATAGTTCATTGTTTAGTACCAAGATGATTTATTAATTAAGAGCCAATGAAAAATATAAAATTGTATATATATATATATATATATATATATATATATATATATATATATATATATATATATATATATATATATATATATATATATATATATATATCGAAAATGGGAAATACGAAACTTATAATCTGGTACAAAGTTATTAAATTTGGCAACACTTTCCTTGCCATTTTTGTTTTTGTTTAAATTGCAAAGAAACCTGATTCGTGATTGGTCATGAAAACATAAACTACCTGTTATTGGAGCGATGGTATCTAATGACCTGCAAAAATAATAAATAGCTTTATTTCAATAATAAGCATTATTTTATATGTTATTTCTGCAAAAAAGGTTTAATTAGATTTTAAATGATTAAAAGAAATACAATTTGATTCATGAGAGAGTTTTATATATATATATAATATATATATATATATATATATATATATATATATATATAAAAATAAAAAATTAGGCATTCACAAAAACTCTATCACTGTCAATCAGAAAATTTTAACATTTATTAATCCTACTAAGTAATATACTTATACTATGATGTTATAGGCAATAAAGAAGGCATTGAAGATTCTGTAAAGTTAATGTATCTTTTTGGATACCTTAAAGGTTATGCTTTAAAGGTTGTAAGCCATTTGTCTTTAAATAATGATAGTTATAAGGTAGCTTTAGAACTTTTGAAGAAAGAATTTCTAGACAGAAATTTAATCATAAATGAATATATGAATACATTAAATGACATAAAAATTGATGATGGTCATGACATAGAGTTTGCAAATACTAAGTTATTTATTAATGAAGTAAGATCAATAATCTTTGAATTAAAAGTTTATGATTTAAATTTTTTAGAACCAAACTCTCCTGTAATATATTGTTAAGTAACATCATTTTCAAAAAGTTGCCTAGAATTTTTAAAACTGAATTGATAAATAAACTGGAAAACAACTATCCTTCCTTGGAGCAAATCTTTTCAAAACTATAATGATGTAATTAATACACTTAATATTGTAAGTAAATCAAAAAAGGAAATGCATACAGTTAAGCCTAAAAGTAATTTTCATTTTAAAAAATCTTTTAAGTCAAATTCATTGCAAAATTTTAATACAAATATTGATCATGTTAAAGCATCTAAAAATAATGATGCAAAAGGTGAATCTAGAATGTATAATGTATGAAAACTGTGTCAACTTAAAAATCATCCATTATACAAGTGTGATAGGTATAGCACTGTTACTCAAAGAGTTGAACGTGCAAAGGTTTTAAATTTATGTACTAGGTGTGCAGGTATTGGTCATAATTCTGATATTGTTTTGGTAAAAATAATAAATTAAGGTTTAATTGTTTCAAATGTAAAGAACACGCATATAACTGCATTTTGTCCAATAATTGAGGCAAATGAAACTAAAAATGATACTGTAAACAGTCTTTGCATATCATTTCAACAACAAGCAGACAGAGTTTATATGTTGTCCACTATTTCTTTTAACCTTATAATAGGCAATAAAAAGATTACTGGTAAGAAGTATATTAGATACAGGAAGCCAAAGGTCGTATGTATCTAAGGACATATTAAGTCATATTATTCCAGATTATGATAATTTATATGGAATGGAATTAAATATTCAAACATTCATTGGTAAAGAACAAAGACAGTTTAAACAACTGCTTTTAGGTATCAAGCTTTCAGATATGGATGTTTTTAGCATGCCATTCTTAGTAGATGAAAATTTGAATTTAAATTATACAGTTGATGGTGTAAATGAAGTTATTCATGAATTTAAAAACCAAGGTGTTCCCCTTGCTGATTCTGCATTTAATGTTGAGGGAAGATAATAATAAATTTCATATTCAAGCTTTACTAGGCACTGACATTTTACAATTTTTTCCTTCTTTAGAGTTAGTATCTATAATGTCATGAAGTTGTTTTAAAGCAGCTAATAAATATATTCCATTTGGTAATATACAAAACTTTTTGCATAGAAAGCAAAATATTGCTTTAAATAATAATAAAAATGTAACATCTCCCAAAGCAGATGTAGAATCGAACATGGTGAATGACACTTGTCAATCTTATATTAAATCCCACTAAGAGTTATTTGCATCCTTTTGAAAATATTCTCATTGACTCAGAAGTAGATAATGGAATAGAGTATTTATTCTCCATGGAATCTGTAGGTATTCTATCTAATGATAATGATGACTTATCTGATTATGATGCAGAAATGGTAAGTAAATTTAAAAAAGGGATTACATTTAAAGATGGTCATTATCATGTAAAACTTCCCTGGAAGGAAGAGTTAATTAAACAAGTTCATTCAAAAATAGAGTATATAACAAATTAACTAGTGATTTCATATGATAAGGTATTTAAACAACAACAAGATGATGGTATTATAGAGGAAATTAATATTCCTGAATATAAAAAACATGAATATGTGTTCATACCACACAGACCTGTTATAAGACATGCTGAACAGGTTACTACTAAAATACATCCTGTGTTCCTTTAAATTAAGTAAAAATATTCCTTCTATAAATGAAGCTTCATATTCAGGTCTAGATTTAATGAATTCATTATTGAAGCTATTATTTGTCTTTAGAACTAATGATTATATAATAAGTGACATCAAACAGGCTTTTTTATCTATTAGGTTAAAAGAAGAGTTTGATAAAAAAAATGTTTGTTTCTTATGGTACAGAAATGATCAGTTAATAACTTAGATATAATACTATATTATTTGGGTATACAGCATCACTATTTATTCTTCATTACATTATGCAACATCATATCGAACAATTTCCTGATGACAAGTATGAAGAGATTTTGTCCTCTTAATTTTTTCTTGATAACTTGATATTTACCAGTAATAACTCATTTGAGCTTGACAAACTTTACCATCAGGCCTATAATTGTATGTATGAAGGTGGCTTCATTTTAAGATTTTGGTCCACTAATTGTGAAAGTTTGAGAAAGTGTATGAAAGATGAAAAAATGTTAGTTGAGCATGAGAGTGTTTGAAAAGGTGCTTGGGTATGAATATAAATTGGAAGATGATACTTTGCATGTGTCGGAGGTAAATTATGATAATGCCATCACAAAGAGACAAGTACTTTTTGAGACTTACAAATTGTTTGACCCCCTTGGGTTAACGCTTCCTTTAAGTATAAGAGGAAAGTTATTGATGAAAAGTATTTGGTCTGCTAATAAACAATGGTATGAGGAATTGCCTGGAGAGATGATATCTGAATGTGAAAAACTTTAACCAGACTTATACAATTAAGAAATATACCTTTTCCTAGACAAGCATTAAATGAGGGTTGATCTTATGGTTTAAATGTATTTTGTGATAGTTCATCTTCATGATATGGGTTTGTAGCCTATAGTTCTAGTAATGTAAATAATCAATTTTTGTTTGTCAAAGCTAAGGTTACCCCAACCAACCCCAAGAGATCTTACAGTATTCCTACTCTTGAGTTGCTTGGTGTGAATTTAGCTCTTAAATGTCTAGTTACTATTCTTGATTCATATTTGAATACATTTACATAAGTGTTGATTTTCAGGTGGTGCTAAACTGGATTCTCACTGGAGAAACTAAGGTTAAAGGTAGATATGTTAATAATAGATTGAAAGATGTTTCTACACTGATAAATAATAATAAGGTAAAATATAATATTAAGTTTTATTTTCATTATGTGCATACTGATAAAAATCCAGCAGATCTTTTAACCAGAGGTGTTTCATATAAAAAATTCATGGAAAATATTAATTTATGGTTACATGGACCCACATGGTTAAGTAAAGATCTAAAAAACTGGCCAAAATATCCATGGTTGTCAGTAGTTCCTCAAATTAATAATTATTTCACTGCTAATCATAATAATGATAATAAATTCATTGATTCCAATGTTGATATGGATAGTAGTGATAATGAAGTCATGAGTTTAAATACTATAAATATTAATTTTCAGCCTAATCATAATGAAATTATAAATATTCATAAATATTCCAATTTTGACAAAGTTATGAATATTACAAAGTATTTATTTTTTTATATTTTGTAATATGAAAAAGGAGGATCCCTATAAAAAGGCTTTAATGTATTGGGTTAAAAGTGTACAAAGTTCTTGTTATTCTAAGGAAATAGAATTTCTAAAATCAGACCCTAAAAGTAAATATATTCCATTGTTGGTTAACAACTTAAATCTATTTTTAGATAGTGATGGAATTTTTAGATCAAAGGGAAGAATATCTAAATGTACTTATTTTAATTATGATGTTCATAATCCAGTTATTTTATCTAGATTTCATTATTTCACAACCCTCTTGATTTTAAGGTCCCATCAAAAAGTTCAACATCTAGGTGTTGACAGTACTTTGACACATATAAGGAATCAAGGGTATTGGATTCCCAAGGGTAGAATTGCAGTAAAAAAGGTTCTCAATTTGTGCAATCTGTGTAAAAAGATTAATGTTAGAGCTTTTAAATATCCTAAATATACTGATATCCCTAAGCACCATATGAAATTAGTAATTCCATTCAAATTTATTGGCATTGATTATACTGGGCATTTGTTTGTAAAAAATGAAAACACCAACACTTCTGATAAAATGTTCATTTTAATTTTCACATGCCTTAATATAAGAGCTATACACTTAGAATTTGTGCGAGACATGAGTGTACCAACATTCCTACTTGCATTTCAATGCTTTTGTAATCATTATACCTTTCCAGATTACATATACTCAGATAACGCTCGTACATTTAACAAAGGTGCCAATTTTTTATCTAAAGCTTTAGAGTCCAATGAGTTTTAGAAGGAGTTTAATTCTAATAATATTAAACATGTAAAAATTCCTTTATTTTCTGCCTGGGCAGGAGCATTTTATGAAAGACAGATTCGCACTCTTAGATCTTGTATGTATAAAGATATTGGTCGAGCAAAATTAACATATTTTGAAATGCTCAAGACCCTGTCATTTATTAAAAATGCTATAAATTCTAGACCCCTCACTTATAGGTCAGAGTTTAGTGATGTTGAAATTATAACACCAAACTCTTTTTTGCGATTAAATTGTAATTCTTCTCTAATTTTAAGAGTTGAAACAGAAGATGTTTGGAAGGAAGTCAATGATATTGTATTAATAAAATCTGAAATCAAACCACGTCCCTTCTGGATGTCTGGTAGAGTATTAGAATTAATAATTGGACATGATAACAAAATACGTTCAGTAAAGGTTAAACAAAGTAACAGTCAAATAGCTCATCATTCTATAAAAAATCTATATCCCTTGGAAATGTCTTTATCTCATGAAAAGACATCTCCTCAAGAATTGACTGTAAGTAAAACTGTACCTCTAGATAATAAAGACAAGTCAGAATTGGTGATTGGTAGACCAAAAAGACAAGCTGCTTTTAAGTGTGACAAGTTGATAAAATCAAAATTAAATTTAATGTAATATTTGAAGCTTAGCTTCAACTCTCTTTGGGGAGTATAATACAATTGTTAAAATTGTCTGTCTATATATATATATATATATATATATATATATATATATTATATATATATATATATATATATATATATATATATATATATATATATATATATATATATATATATATATAAAGGATGCACCGATTAATCGGCAGATAATCGGTAATCGGCCATATTACCGATTAATCGGTAATCGGCTATTCACACGTTTGATCGGCCGATTACTTAAATCCATTTACCAGAACAAACCAACCTTTACAAGACCATTTCATAACAGCTAAGTTAATCATCATATAGCTTCGACACATTAACAAATAACAATACTAATATAATTTAAAAAAAAAAAATTTGTTAGTCATTTTGTGCCTGGCTGCTATTATTGGTTTTGCCTTTTTTTTATAACATTTTTAAGAAATCATTCCTAAATTATGAAAATTAACATTATAATTGACTCATTGTTAGTACAAATATTACAAATACATACATACAAATTGCATAAAAATACTACTAAATTTTGGCAGTTTTCCTTGTTTTCTGTTTATACTGTTGCCTCTTCAATTCATGTTGTCTTCTATCTCAACTCTCAAGCTCATCAGTATTTAAAGTTCAATACTCTTTAGTTATAATACAGAAACATAAGAGTTTCCCCATTTTCAGGACACAGCCTATTCCTTTTAGGTTCATAGATATTACCACATGTACTAAAGAGTCTTTCACTCTCAATAGATGATGGTGGTGGGCTTAAAAATTTTGAAGCCAAATTGCTCAATATTGGTAAAGTCTCCCGTGTCTTTTTCGCTTCTTTGAAGTGTTGGTAGAGTTAAATATTGATCCAGTTCCTTTGCGCATCTATGAGTAACAGATTTACTCTTGAGTTTGGGTTGCACATCTGTTGTACTTGCAACGTCTAAGTCTGAATTTATTTTCATAGGCTTATTTGACTCAAAATCATCTAACAGTTTTGAAAGGGAAACAGTTTTAGGTACACTTTCATAAGTTTCATTATCTTGATCATCATTAGAAGAGCTGTCTCCTGTTTGACTATCAATAGAATTTATCTCAGCTTGATGTTCTACAATATCTATAACCCATTTCTTAATAGTGTCTTCTTTAATGTCATCCTTTTGAAATTTCAATTTAAATCTGGGATCGAGAAAAGTAGCCAAGCACAGAAATTTTTCATTTATGCATGATGCAAATCTTTTTTCAGCTGATGCACTGAATTCTTCAACAGTTGAAATAATTCCACTAAATTCACCAGTATGTTTGGTAGCTTTTAATAGAAATAATCTGAGAGCTAATATTGTAGGGATTATCAGTGACATAGTTGATGTTCTGTTACTTGATTCTTTGCTGATGTCTTCAAATGGACTTAATAACTGGACAACTTTTTCAACAATTGTCCATTGGTAACTTGATAAAGTTGGAATGTTATTGTCAACAGCATACATTATAAGAGCTTTTCGCTGTTTTAAATTTCTTTTCAGCATATAATATGTTGAATTCCAACGAGTAGACACATCTTGAATCAGTTTATGTTTGTCTAATTTAAGCTGCTCCTGGATTTCGGTTAATTTGCTAATCGCTAAAGGAGAATGATTAAAGTGTGAGACTATTTTTCTGCTAATTGCAATTATATTGCTCACAGCCTTTTGCGAAAATATTGATTCATTTACTGAAAGTTGCAATGTGTGTATGAAGCATGATAGTGACTGTGCACCACACTCCCTCATACCACCAACCATATTTGCGGCGGAATCTCGTAGTACAAGAAAAATTTTGTTGGAGATCTTATACTCATTCAGAACAATGTGTAGTTGTTCACTTATTATTTCAGCTGTATGTGAACCAGGGAAAGGAACAACTCTAAGCACAGCTCTACATTGTTCAAACTCATCTGAAAAGCCAATTGGCCTGTCACACTCAGAAATGGAGCATTATTTGTTGAATCTGTCCAAATGTCTGTGGTCAAAGAAAGACTGCTAATTTCATCGAGCAATGTCTGAATTTTTGCTTTTACTTTCATAAATATATCCGGGATTATTTTGTCTGTGAAATATTTTCTTGATGGAATTCTGTAATTAGGTACAGAGTTTTGCAATAAGCCTTTGGAATCCAATGTCAGATGTTAAAGAATATGGTTTAATATCAACAGCTATTATTTCTCCTATCAAATAATGTATCTCTTGGAACTTTTGATCGTTAATATTCCAAATTTTACTCTTTTCTAAAACTGATTGTATAGTTGGTTGAACTTTGTTTGGAGGCTCATATTTGCTGCAACTTGCTTTTGAAGTACTTGGCTGTGACCAATCATATTGCCTTTTCAGCTTATCCGTTTCAGCATTTGCTTCATCTGAATTAATTTTTTTAATGTGGTTCAACATATTTGTCGTTGAATAACTTTTTGCAGATTTGCCACCTCTTGATATGGTGGCTTTACATAATTTACAAATACATTTACTTTTATCCTTAGGATGAACATCAAAATACTTCCAGCGATAAGTGGTTGACATACTTCTTTCGTTATAAAGCATAATTAATATTTAATTATTTATATCTCAATAATCGAGATTCTAGAATCTAGAGTTATCTTTAAAATTTAAAATTTTTATTTTTTAATATATCTGAAAAGTAAGCAGCAATAAAAATGATTTACATTAATAATGACAACATGCATAGTTATTAGTGAAAAATAATGTTGATAACTGCTTTTTCTCAGTATTAATTTAAATTAATAATAAGTAATAATTTATTATTAATTTTTTAATAACTCATTACTTATTAGGTGTCATTGATGAAAGGCCGATTAATCGGTAATCGGCCGATTTCCAAGGCCGATTAATCGATAATCGGTAATCGGCTACTTGGCTTATCGGTGCACCCCTAATATATATATATATATATATATATATATATATATATATATATATATATATATATATATATATATATATATATATATATATATATATATATATATATATATATATATATATATTTAAAATAATTTTTTATAAAAAATTAAAAATAATAATAATATATATATATATATATATATATATATATATATATATATATATATATATATATATATATATATATATATATATATATAAATTTTTATTTTATTAAGAATGTCATCCCAAGTTTTAAGCAAACAAAAATCTGGATCAGTTAAAATACGTTTAACAGGTAAGATTTTTTAAAATCTTGTTTTCTTTTTAGTTTTAGATATAGAATTTAATTTTTTTGCAAAAATGTCAAATCTCCAGGAGAAATCTTAATTATAATGTTTATTTAGGCATTGCCAGAAATTCTTGATGCAAAAATTATAAACTGACATTTTGTACAAGAGTTCCAAAGATTTTTCTAATATTATATATTTATTTGTATATTTATTTATATTCTATATAAATGTTTTGAAATTTTTGTTTGACTAATATTTTGTTTTAAATTAGTATGTTGGAAAATTTAAGATAACTTACATATTTTTGTATTTACACTGAAGCACTGAAAACACATTTTAGTAAGGTGGTGTAAGCTTCCACACGCACAAACACACACACACACCATATATATATATATATATATATATATATATATATATATATATATATATATATATATATATATATATATATATATATATATATATATATATATATATATATATATATATATATATATATATTCACAATAAAGAGAAGTACTAAAGCTTTAAACATTGTTTCAAGGAAATTTCACTATCCTCATCTTCAGGAACAACAAACAAAAAGGAAATCAACAATTAGCACTATAACAGCATAGTAAACTATTTTCAGCAAAGTTAAAAGCAAATAAGAGACAAAACTGAAAAAAAAAGGAAAAACAATGACATGGTTGATATGTTGGTTGGGAAAAAAATTATTATATAAATGCAAATAGAAAACAATAATAATAAAAGTGAATCGTGTAAGTGATCTAAATCTTATATATGAATGTTGCGTGACAAATATATCATAAAATACAAAATTATATAAACATAAGATAAAAGGTTAAGTAAACATAAAATAAAACATTATGAAAAAATATAAAAAACAATAAGTAATTATGTTAAATAAAAAGAATATCAAATAATGGCAAACATAAATGAATAATGAAGAAACATAAAAATAAAATGTGATAATGTATGATTGAATTTGGGATGGGATAAAGGGAGATTAATCAAAAAAACCACAACTTTAAAGTTTCACTATCATTGTTTAAAGATGGAGTCATTGTGTGGATAAACAAGGATTTCAGTATGTGTAAATCAAGAGTTGGGTAGTTTTGATTATTATTTCAAAGTTAGCAGGATTGACAAAAAGGTTGTGTGTTACAGTGTTCTCAAATGCTTGAGAAAGGTGGGTGGATTAAAGGCAGATCTGTACTAATAGATATCTCCCTGTGCTCTCCGATTCTAGGGGTGAGTTGACGCATAGTGCTACCAACATAGACCTCTTTACAGAAGTCACAGGTATACTTATAGAGTACGAAGGAATGCAAGGTCACAGGAATTATGTCTGTCTTTCATACAGATCTTCCTTTAATCCACCCTCCCTTCTCAAGCATTCAAGAACATTGTAAAAAACCCACAAACTTTTAGTCAAATCTGCTAACTTTGAAATAATAACCCAAACTATCCAACCTCTTGATTTACACATACTGGAATCCTTGTTTATCCACACAATGACTCCATCTTTAAACAATGATAGTGAAACTTTCAAGTTGTGGCTTCTTTGATTAATCTCCCATTATCCCATCCCTAATTCAATCATGCATTATCACACATTTTATTTTTATTTTATGTTTCCTCATTATTCATTTATATTCGCCATTATTTTATATTCTTTTTAACTTTATTACTTTATTGAAATTACCTAGTTTAGTTTCAGGTGGTACTCAAATTTGGACCCTATTAGTGTAGGTTTTACTCCAGATAATTTCAATGCCTTATTTAATAGACATCCTCTTCTGTGACTGTAAGCATAAGGAATATCCCCAATATAGTAAATATTTAGTCTAAATAATCCCACCTGCAAGTCAGGGACAATGGAAAAAAACTTACACAGAATCTTCGAGAAAGGGCTTGAAAGAAATTTGCTCGTTTTTTGCATCTTCCAAAATATTGCTCCGAAACTTGCAGATGTAATGTAGTAGATGTAATTGGTCTTAATATTGGATTTCCGTCAAACTTCCGAGCACCTGCCATTGAAGTACCCATAGAAAAGAGAGAGAGCATCAACGTCTCGTCATAGAGATAGTTGATCAAGAAAGTTTGAAGGTAGGGGACAGTTAATTAATCTTTTAGCTTTAGACTCAACCCTATCCAGAAGAGAGGAGGAGGCGGAGCCCCACCCAAACGTGAGAACAGTATTCCATGCAAGGGCAAGTAAGACCTTATATATTTGGAATAACTGCTCAGGAGAAAAAATTCTCACAACCTGAACAGGACTCTCAGCTTCTTAGAGGCCGCTTTTGCAAATACTGTGATATGTGGTTTGCAAGACAGAGTATTGTTTATGTTTAGACCAAGAATTCTAATGTTATTTACAGGTGAGATGGGAAAGCCATCGAAGAGGATAGGAAAGTTGGTAGGTGTTTTTGAGAGGGAGATGTGAAGAAGTTGAGTTTTTAAAGAATTGAATTTCACAAGGTTGCTAATTTTCTTTTCACATATATATATATATATATATATATATATATATATATATATATATATATATATATATATATATATATATATATATATATATATATATATATATATATATATATATATATATACAACAAAACGGCCATAAATCACGTACCATCAACTTAAGAAACGGAGTTCCGCAAGGAGCCATACTCTCCCCCACTCTATTCAACCTGTACACAGCAGACCTCCCTCAACCCCAAACAACTTTCACCCGCATAATATCATACGCATACGACATAACTATTACCACCACTCACAAAAACCTCATCACCGCAACATCTCTCACACAAGACTACATAACACAACTCCAATCTTGGCTAGCAGAAAACAGGATGACGGCATCCCCAAACAAATCCTCCATAACCCTTATAACAACAGACAAACACATATCCAACACCCACCCACAAGTCCTACTAAACAACACCCCCATACCCCTCAACAAAACCCCAAAAATTCTCGGCCTAACATTTGACACTCACCTCACGTTCTCCAAGCACATTCAAAATACCACCTCAGCCGCAAACAGAAAACTAAACATCCTCAAAACAGTGGCCAATACAGACATAAACAACAACATACAAACCTCAATTGCAATCTACAAACAATTTATACGCCCCACCATTAACTACGCCTCCCCTGTCTGGCACCCTCTGCTCTCCGACAAAAACTTAACGACACTCCAAATAACACAAAATAAAGCCCTTCGCACCATCACCGGCTGCACACGCACAACCCCTCAACAACACCTACATAACGAAACCAAGATACTACCTATAAGGAATCACCTAGAAATGATAGGCACCCAATTTTACGCAAAAACACGTCTACCTACACACACCCATGTCACAATACTCTCCTCCAACCTACCCCACAGAGACTAACTCACCCTCCATCGTCCACCGGCGCCTTTTACAAACAGATCCTAAATCACATCCCCCCTCCTCCCCCCAATACCACAACAACCAAACATATACACACTCAACTAACACACTCATACATGATCAACAGACCTCCAAACAACACACTAAACAGACCCCCCCCCCGAAATAAACCCCGACTTCAACAACCTCCCAAGACACTTACAAACCTCACTTGCAAGATTGAGGATGCGGGCACCACCCAAACCTACAACATTACAAACACAAATTCAAAATAAACCAGACAGCATCTCCCACCTGTACTAGATGCGGAATGGCCCCGGAGACCGTGAAACACTTTCTATTACGCTGTCCTTCCAACTCTCGCCCCAAAATCTTCTGGGGCATCACTTCTTTGAAGGATCTCTGGACGAGACCGACTGCGGCAGGAAGCTTCATTAGCGAAGTGTGGCCGCCTCAACATGGGGTGGTCAGGGGGTGAGAAGGTAAAAAAAAAAAAAAAAAAAAAGGTATATATATATATAATATATATATATATTGATAAAATTGTTAAATAATTAAAAGTTTTAGTTAATAAAATGATCAATGAAATGTTAAAATTCTTGTTAAAATAATTTAAAATTCTTACTTTCAAAATCGTTACATTGTTACAAAATAAAATCGATATAAAATAGAATAAAAATTAACCCACGTGACCCATCACGTGACTATGCGCAAGGGTTGAAATAAGAAGTATAGGAACGAAAGTTTCAGTTGTCCTTGACGGTCTTTACAGTTTTTATTGAAATCTAATGTTGTTAAAAGTGAATTGCTAAAAGCTCTGTTTTAATAAAAACAGTTTGTTAAAATTAAGTTATTAAAACAGTTGTTAAAAACAATTGTTTAAATTATGTAAAAATTGTTATTAAAATAACTATTATTGTTAAAGTAAAAGTGAAAACTACAGTTAATATACTATTATAAAAGTGATAAACTATTTCACAAACTATTTGCTAGTTTTAAGTTATTGCTGGCTAGTGAAGTTAATAATTGTTGATTATACTCCTAATACAAGGAATTGAAACTAAGTATTCCAATAAGACTATTATTATAGCTATTGGTGGTCAATATTTTAAATATTGAAATAATAATGTTATTTTAAACATTACCGCAAAAATGGATTATAAAGTTAAATATTTAAAATTTATTGACCTACGACGGCTAAATTTAAGCTCCTTAGTAAAAGAAAAAAGCGTAAGGCTTTGTGAACAACGAACGGCTACGAAAATTTTTTGTTACTACTCACGCTTTTCAAATATAATCTCTGTGAGTTTAATTACAGTATATAAGCCTACTTAATATTGAGTTAGTTCTTAAGTTAATATAGTGGTTATTGGTGCAATTAATTTTAAGTTAGTTGTTAAGTTATCATTTAAGTGTTGTTTAATGATTTATTTAAGCTGTTTAGGTAATAAAAGCCTATTTAGTGTAAAGTTTAAATTTAATTTAAGACGTAGCATTATTATTGCTGGTTTCATTACTATAGCATTAGTAATAATTTTAATGATGGCGTCTGAAGAAATAGATGTATTAGCTGCTTGTAAAGAGGCTATAAGTAAATATGTAAGAACTAGGGCTACATATAAAGACAAGGTTACTATGTTAATAAATAAATTAAAAAATCTTGAAAATGAAAGTAAGTTGAATAAATTTATATTTGATACTAATTATGAAAAAATTAATGAACTATTAGAAATAAAAAATATAGATGAGAAAATTTTAAATATTATGTCAGTTTGAAATTGATCTAAAAGAGCCTGAATTTTTTAATAAAGAATTAGAAAGGCCTGCTAACTACCAAATTGATTTGTCTGTGGACATATCCATCTTTGGTGATTATTTGGAACAAAATAAGACACAGGTAAATGAGTCTATTTGTTCTAATGAACAGTTTATTGAAATGATGAGTAAAATAAATACCTCACGAGAATACAAATTGCCTGTAATAAATTGTGACCAATTTGATGGTTCTGAACAAAATAAGTTGGTTTTCCATAATTTTTTGACCAAGTTTAATAATGTAATAGGTAATAAAGAAGGTCTGGAGGATTCTGTAAAGTTGATGTATCTCTTTGGATACCTCAAAGGTTGTAAGCCATTTGTCATTAAATAATGATAATTATAAGGTAGCTATAGAACTCCTGAAAAAACAATTTCTAGACAAAAATTTAATTATTAATGAATATATGAACAAATTAAATGACCTAAAAATTGATGAGGGGGTTTTGACACAGAGTTTGTAAATACCAAGTTATTTATTAATGAGGTTAGATCTATAATTTTTGAATTAAAAGTTTACGATTTAAATTTTTTAGAACCTCACTCTGCTGGTAATATATTTTTAAGTAACATCATTTTTAAAAAGTTGCCAAGAATGTTTAAATCAGAGTTAATACATAAGTTAGAAAATAATTATCCTTCTCGAGCAAATCTTTCAAAATTATAATGAGGTTATTAACACTCTTAACATTGTAAGTAGAACTAAAAAAGAAATGAATGCAGGTAAGCCTAACGCTAAAACCCAATTTAAAAAATCTTTTAAATCTAATTCATTGCAAAATTTTGCTACAAATGTTGACAATGTTAAAGCATATAAAATTAATGATGCAAAAGGTGAACCCAGAATGTATAATGTATGCAAATTGTGTCAGCTTAAAAATCACCCAGTATACAAGTGTGATAAGTACAGTACTGTTGCACTAAGAGTTCAATGTGCAAAGGTTTTAAATTTATGCACCAGGTGTGCGGGTATTGACATGATGCTGAAAATTGTTTTGGTAAAAATAAAAAATTAAGATTTAATTGTTTCAAATGCAAAGAACACATGCATATAACAGCATTTTGTCAAAAATTGAGACCAGTGAAACAAAAAATGATATGGTAAATAATCTTTGCATTTCTTTACAACAACAGGAAGCTGATAGAGTTTATTTATTGCCGACAATTTCTTTTGACCTTATAAGAGGCAATAAAAAGGTGACTGTAAGAGGCTTAATAGATTCAGGTAGTCAGAAATCATATATTTCTAAGGACATATTAAGTCATATTATTCCTGATTATGATTCATTAAATGGAATGGAATTAAATATACAAACATTCATTGGTAAAGAAAAAAGACAGTTTAAACAATTGCTGTTAGGTATTAAACTTACAAATATGGATGTTTTTTGTATGCCATTCTTAGTTGATGAGAATTTGAATTTAAATTACACAGTAGATGGTGTTAATGAACTTATTCATGAATTTAAAAACCAAGGTATTCCCCTTGCAGACTCTGCATTTAATGTGGAAGTAGATAATAATAAATTTCATATTCAAGCTTTACTAGGCACTGACATTTTACAATTTTTCCCTTCTTTTGATTTAGTTTCAATAATGTCAGGGAGTTGCTTTAAAGTTTCTAATAAATACATCCCTTTTGGTAATGTACAAAACTTTTAGCATAGAAAGCAAAATATTGCTTTAAATAATAATAAAAATGTAATAACTTCTAAAACAGATGTAGAGTCGGAAATGGTAAATGACACTGTAGTCAATCTCATATTAAACCCCAATAAAAGCTATTTTCATCCTTTTGAAAATATTCTTATAGATTCTGAAGTTGAAAATGGTTTGGAGTACTTATTTTCAATGGAATCGGTAGGTATTCCCTCTAATAATAATGATGACATATCTAATTATGATGCTGAAATGGTAAGTAAGTTTAATGAAGGGATTTCCTTTAAGGATGGTCATTATTATGTGACATTGCCATGGAAAGGAGAGTTAATAAAAAGGGTTCCTTCAAATTATGACATTTCATTAAAGGTTTTAAATAGTGTATAATAAATTAACTAATCAAAATTTAGTGACTGCTTATGATAAGGTATTTGAACAACAACAGAATTATGGTATAATAGAGGAAATAAAGATTCCTGAATGTAAAAAACATGAATATGTGTTCATACCACATAGGCCTGTTATAAGATATGCAGAACAGGTTACTACTAAAATACGCCCTGTATATAATTGTTCTTTTAAATTGAGTAAAAATACTCCCTCTATAAATGAAGCCTCATATTCAG
The DNA here is from genome assembly GCA_009176605.1 of Armadillidium nasatum. Taxonomy (NCBI): domain Eukaryota; kingdom Metazoa; phylum Arthropoda; class Malacostraca; order Isopoda; family Armadillidiidae; genus Armadillidium; species Armadillidium nasatum. The sequence continues at coordinate 28,166 of SEYY01000945.1, forward strand.
GTTTAGATTTAATGAACTCTTTATTGAAGTTATTATTTGTTTTTAGAACAAATGATTATGTAGTATTAAGTGACATTAAAAAGCATTTTTATCAATAAGGTTAAAAGAAGAGTTTGATAAAAATGAATTTTGTCTTTTATGGTATAGAAATGATGTTAATTACTTTTAGATATAATACTATTCTATTTGGGTATGCCGCATCTCCTTTTATTCTTCATTACATTATGAAACACCATATAGAAAAATTTCCCAATGATAAGTGTAAAGAGATTTTATCCTCTAATTTTTTTGTGGATAACTTGATATTTACCGGTAATAACACTGTAGAACTAGATAAACTCTACCATCAGGCCTATAATTGTATGCATGAAGGTGGCTTTATTTTAAGATCTTGGTCCACCAATTGTGAAAGTTTGCGAAAGTGTATGAAAGATGAAAAATTGTTAGTTGATCATGAGAGTGTGTTTGAAAAGGTGCTTGGGTATGAATATAACCTAGAAGAGGATACTTTACATGTTTCAGAGGTAAATTATGGTAATGCCATCACTAAAGAGACAAGTACTTTCTGAGACTTCCAAAAGAATATAAATGCGTCAACGCCAATCTCATTCTTATGCCAAAGATCTATATGACTACTGGATGCATAGTAGTGATTATTTATGAAGGTTTATGGCAAAAAGCGAAGCACAATTTTGAAAGAATAATCCATGCAACCCTAAAAATGAGGTCATTTTTACAGAATACAAAAGGCATTGGCTGAAATTGTTTTTTGCTTCAGACTTTACAACAGGATGTCAACAATACCATACATTGATTTCACGAGCCTCACCAGGAATCCTCCACGAGTTACTGCATCAATCAATATACACAAAAATTTACTAGCAATATGCTTCACAACATTAGACAAAATGTTATTTTAATTTTAGAATATGCAGGATAATATGAATCATCACTTAAATGTCATTACAACATGAGCCAATAGGATTACATTTTATTTTGAATTAAGAATATACAAAATAATTATTTAACCAAATATATAATATAGTACATGAAAATACAAAGCTTTACAGTATGAGCTCAACAACAACAACAACAGCAACAAAAAAAAATCAAAAGAATAAAATAATTTATTTATTAAAACTACACTGCACATAATAGTGACAAAGAATATAAGAGAACAAATTTCTTCTCTTTTATTACTTTATTTTTATTATTATTTTTATTTATGGTTTATTCATTGTTTCCTTAGGAAATAGAAAAGGTACCAAAGAATATATGAAGAAAATAATAACCAGAAGAATATGCTTATTCTACAGGAGAAACCAGTGTGGCAAGAATTTTCTCAGTGACAGAATTGGGAACAGAGGAAAGTGACTCACTTTTGCTAATGAATGAAGCAACAGGTGGTTTGAGAGAGAATATAATTTGAGTAAATATTTCAGTTACTGGGAAATTAATATTTTATTAAGGATTGTATAATAATTTAATTTACCCCCAATATTATTACAATTGGCATCTGGAGTTCAGGTGATCAGATTAATCCCAAGTTCTCCTTTAAGTGGAACTTCCCTCCAGGTCATAGATATAATACTCATGCAAAGAATAACAACTATTCTTGCTGAATAATTCTTCTGGATATTCTCTCTAATGCTACACGTCCAGGGTGAGAATTCTCCTGAATGGACATCTGAAGCCTCTGTTCCACTTTTGTCACTATCTTCCAGAATATGAAAGCCTCTGAACCACTATAGATTATAATGTTCTCTATCTGAAAGATCATACAGGGTCTTAATTTCATATAGTGGAAAATAAAATAAATGAAAAATAAAATGAATAATAGGGGTTACATTTTAGAATTTTTTTTTTTTTTTAGAAGTTTGAATAAAGAATATTAATTAAATATTAAGATAAATTACTCATTAATGATTTGTTTTTTTGTATTCTAGAGGTCTTTGCATAACAAGTGGAAACTCCTTCACCCATCCTCTAGCCAATGTATAGGGATGGTTTTATATCATACAATCTGGCTTCGGCTCAGACTCTTGCACTTCTGGTTCTACTATGTATGAATCATTTAAATACTCCCCCATAATACTCTCTGCAACCTCACTCCTATGCTCACTCAAGGAGTAATCAGTACTGTATTCCCCTCCCAGAGTACAATTCCGCAGAGATAGTCTGAGCAAATTTTTTTACCTGAGGACTGAACCCCTCAAACTCTCTTAATTCTAGGGACTTCAAAGTGATTGCCCATACTTGAATTCTCAGACCCTTGAGAATTCACTCCTGAACTTCTCTCCTCAGAGTCTGTTGTGAGTGACACAAAGACTATCAGGGGGTTATTAAAGGACAATCTCCTCCCTCTGTAAAGTAAAGCTGCTGGATGCAAAGCTGCAAGTGGAATTTTAAAGTCAGTTGGCTACACCACCGACATTGAGGCATCCTCACTCACATGACTATCACCTGCCACTCCACTAGGAGTTGAGCATACTGACATGCTAAAAGAATCCTCCACCATATGAGATAATTCCATACTGATTTCAGACAGTTAAGCCATTAATATGGGCTTATTGACCCTGTCAACCTGTACCTGCAGTTTTTGCGAATTACTCAGCGAAAAATTTTCAGATTCTGAAAATGGTGTTACATCAAATCCACAAAAATCTGACTCCACCTTCTCCTACTCAGGTGCATTAAACAAGTCCTCCTGTACTTCTCCCAATCCCTCCAGTATTGGGGTATCCCCACACTAACTATCTCCTCCCCATCATCACCTTCCTCACTTTTAAAATTGAGGTTCTGCATCAAATACTTGGTAATATCCACCCAAGGGCGAAGCTGAGAGCTGATATTTGTTTTTTTTATGGACAGAAAGGATGGTGAGAGATAATATATTATAGGTATTAGAATGTACATGAAGAATAACAAAAGGACCAGTTAAATAGGTCTTAAACTTATTAGACACCAAATCACCTTGGTGTGTCTTAAAAGCCACTTTATCTTCTTTCTTAAAAGGACTAAAATGGGAAGATGGTTCATGCCACTACTTCTCTAAGCAGGGATTTCTTGAGAAATTATGTGCATTTTATAAAAGAATATCACACGGTGTGGCATCAACAGCCAAATGTCATGTACTCTTATACAGAATAATTGCCTGGGGTAATTTATCATCCCAAGATGCAGGCAGTGATAACATTTGCAAGGTTTGTAATAAGGTGCAATTAAATCTGTCTGCCACTCCATTACACTGTGGCAACTGATTAGAAATTAATGCACGTTGAATACCAAACTCTCTCAACACCTTATTAAATGCTTCTCCCACAAATTCAAAACAACGATCACTTAAAAGATGATCAGGAATAAAAGGTAAGAATGGTAATAACTTGTACTTGAAAGCATTAGCAATTGAAAAACTACTTTTATTACTAAGGGGTACTATAGAGATAAATTTAGAAAAACGGTCTATGGTCACTAAGCAATATATATATTATTTCTATGGGTACGTTTCAACTTCCAGCAAATCAAAGGGATAAGGAGAAAAAATTTTTAACATAGGAGGTTTTACAGTATTAGGATTATTTTTATTTTGCTGACACTGTTTGAATGACTGGCAAATATCTGAGACTACTTGAACCACCCTAGGGTTCCACATTTCCTCATAAATAAGGGAGATTAACTTGTTACGTCCAAATAACCATATTCATAATGTATTTAAGAGACTATCGATATTAAGCAAGAGATAAGGACAATATATTTTATCCTATCATTTATGTTAACATGCAAATTATCTTCAGTGTATATATTGTTATGAACTGCTTTATAAGGCTTTAAAGTCCTATTCCATTGAGGTACAGGGGTATGATTTTTAACAACCTTAATTAAGTTTAACAAAGAATCTTTTTGTTCTTGAAAAATAACCTCACTGTCTATAGAAGAAAAGGATTTTGGAAGAAGATTACCTCTACCATCTAGAATATTAACATTATTAATTTTTACTAGATTTATTTGGGGTAAATTAATCATATTGGTTTTAACATTCTCAATTTCATGGCTAACTGGAGTAAGGAGATTAAAATGCACTCCAGATATACATTTTAAATGACATTTATTGCAATCAGAATCTTCACCATAGATTACTGGTACAGGGCTGCTACAATAGACTAAAACCCTACGCTCTGTGCAGATGCCTGAATGAACTCAAGAACAACCGTTTGACCAGGGTGTTTCATTAATCTTAATTTTTAAAGAATATTTTGTCTTTGTAGATTATACCTACGAGGATCTTTCAATATTTCCCTGACAATCCCTTCTCTGATATCTGCATGAGCCTCTTCAATCAGTTCCAGCCACCTGGAAAAGACACCAGAACAGAGAATCTCCCCTGCTATTACTTCAACCTGTTTGAACCCAGCTGGAACAACTGACTGGTTCATAATGTCTTTTTGATTTTTTAAATCCTCCACAGGGACTGGTGAGCATGACAAGGCCTCAGCATGAATATTCTTACACCAGCTGATCTCTTACTCATAAATTATATGTGCATAACTCATCTAGAGTCCTAACAATATGACTCTGCTGCTGACATATGCAAATATTGTAGAGTTCATGATCGCTATAAATAATAAACTCATTGAACAAGAACAGTCTTAAGCTTTCACTGCCCACCATAAAGTGGCTAACTCAAATTCTACAGTAGAATAACGTTGTTGTACCTTGGAAAAGGTCAAAAATATATGCTATAGGGCTATATTCACCTCATTCCACTGTGACATGACTGCACCTGCTCCGACATCTGAAGCATCGCAAAGAGTTCCAATGGAGGTGAATCCTGACTATAGTTTGGGAATGTCAGTAAGGTAGAACTCACCAGAGCAGACTTGAGCTTTTCAAAAACTGTCTCACATTCGGTCATCCATTTACAACTTGTCCTCCTGTCTGATGATACAGTGGCTTGCTAATCGCATAACAATAGTAACATAGGAACATATGAAAATAGAGACAGTAAGAAGCCACAAGGGCTATCGAGACTGTCCCAGTCCAAACAAATAATAACTATCAATTCTAATACATGCATGAAAGACTAGGTCTATCCTATCCCTAGTTATCAGTTCATTCATGCAAAGATAAAAATAAAACTAAGCCCAATTATACATGTAATATTCAACGAACCACACCCACTAAAAAAAAAACTGCCCTTTAGGCTTAGTCATAGACTGATCTAAAAATTCATATATACCTGCCAATTTGACTTGGTCAAGTTATACTATATAAAACCTAAACCATCCATATATCTATCTATCCCCCTTTTAAATTTTACAAGAGAATCACAGTCAACAATCTCTTGTGGCAAGCCATTCCAAAAATTAACAACTTTATTATTAGAAAGATGGCATGGCTTCTTTTTATTTTCTTATGTCCTCTAGTTACTCTTCCACAGTCCACTATAAAGTATTTTTCAATCTCTGTATTACTGTCAGATGCAAATATTTTGTAAACTTGTATCATATCCCCTCTGAGAAATCTCCTTTCAGTCGAGAACATTCCTAACTCCTTCAACCTCTCTTCATAGCTCTTATTTTCAAAGCCAGAAATCATCCTTGTTTGTCAATGTAGTACTCTCTCCAGCATATCTATGTCTTTTCTTAAATGAGGAGCCCAAACCTGTGCCCAATACTCTAATGCTGGCCTAACATAGATATTATATAGCTTGCTTATAACCTCTTTGCTCATGTAAACTACATTGCGATTAATTATACCTAACATCTTATTAGCTCAATTCCTTGCTTCCAAACATTAATCACCCACCTTCAGATTACTGCTAATAATCACACCTAAATCCTTTTCAAGGTCCACAGGCTCAAGCCAATCCCCATTCCTTTCATAATTAAATCCTTCATTTGAGTAACCTACATGAAGAACTTTTCATTTTTTACTATAAAAGTTCATTTGCCACCTCTCTGCCCAACCAAGAAGTTTATCTAGATCACCTTGAAGCTTTATGCACCCATCATTATTCTTTACTGAGGTGACCACTTTGGTGTAATCTGCAAACTTAGAAACCTTACCTTTAAGACCTTTGTCTAAATCATTTATATAAATAAGGTTCAAGTTGTCAGCACAGAACCCTGTGGGACCCCACTCTTCATTGTTTCCCATAATGACTTATTACCAGTAAGTAATACACACTGCCTTCTGTTCTTTAACCACTCTTTAATCCAATTGTGTACCATTTCATCTATACCACACTGTGACAACTTTTGCATCAGCCTAACATGGGGTACCTTATCAAAAGCTTTACTAAAGTCTAAATATATAATATCAACTGATCATCCCTGTCTACATATTCAGTAATATATTCCATAAATTCTAGTAGATTTGTCTGACATGATCTACTCTTTCTAAAGCCTTGCTGGGAGTTATATAGTATCTTGTTATCATCTAAATGCTTCTTTATATGATTTTTCAGTAACTTTTCCAAAATTTTCACAACCAGAGATGTTAAACTAACTGGCCTATAGTTTCCAAATCTTCCTTACTACCTTTTTTAAAAATAGGCACCACATATGCCATTTTCCAGTCCTCAGGTACCTTTCCAAAAGCAATAGATCATTTAAAAATCAAATACAGTGCCTTTGCATTACTGCTATTCTCCTCTTTTAGAATTCTACCATACACACCATCCAGACCCACTGCCTTATTTGGGTCAATATGTTCTAGTAAAGATTTAATTTTATTTTACTCAATTTCATATGCTGTACACCTATTCATTACATGTATACTAGAGCTATTAGTCTCTAAACTGCTATCCAACCTTTCTTCAGTAAACAATCAGGAATATGCTTTTGATAAGAGTTTACGATTCTCGGAAACTGCCGTAACTGTTTGACAGTAGTGGGAACAAGAAAATTTAAAGCTCCTGGAAGGTTTTTTTTCAAGTAGAAGAATGCAGGGACCACTAATAAGGAGACCCAAAAATTCCACTGACTCAAGGCATAATTTGGTCATCTTGGGTTTGAACCCATTTGCTTGTAATGCTTTTAGATACTTTTCTAATAACTGAATATGCTGCTCAAAGAAACTCGTAATGAGATAGCAGGGTTGAAAATGCCATCTTCTCAATACTGTCTTCAGCCATTTCGATATGATAATATCCTTGAACCAAATCGATTGTTGTGAAGTATTTTGCACCTGACATTATATATTGAGTCAATAAGGTTTGGCAGCAGAAAAGCACTACTTTTCATCACTAGGTTTAGGCTATGGTAATCTAAACATAAAAAAAAAAAGAACCATCCTTTTGGACAGGAAAAACAGGAGCAGAATATGGCGATTAACCCTTCCTGATGATTCCACCTTCCTCCAACTCCCATCACTGCTGCTCAATCTCCTGGGGAAGCAATCCTTGAAACCATCAAACCGTACAAGAATAAGACTTTCAGTGGCCAACTCAATCTGGTGTTGAACATTCCTTGCGAATTCCACATCATCCTATTTTGGTAGATGCCACCTTAAGTCTGAGGTGTCAGTATTCAATTAGAACCCCAAAAACTAGGCCCTAAAGTAAAGAAGAATAACAAAAAATGTAAATATATGAATTAGATGGTAAAGAAATCAGCAAAGTAAGAAATAGGTTGTAAAAGAGTATTAAAAACAAAAGAAGTAAAGAAAAAGAAGAAAAATCAAACATAAAGATTGAGGAAAATCAAAAGTAAGACTCAGAAGTAAATCTGCAGAAAATCATGAAAAAACAAACAAATGGTTATGAAAAAATGAGTAATTGATTTAGATGTCATCTAAGAAGGCGAAAATCATATAGAAAGGCAAGAAATCATGAAGCATGGAAGATCTGAAAAATTAACTTATAGGGCCCTAAGTTAAGGAAAATGGCTACCGAAAATTGGAAAAATAATGAACATACTCTGATATAGTTGCTAGAAAATAAAGGGAAAAGGTTTTTTTTAAAAAGAATTTTGAGGATTTAGCTTAAAAAGAACCTCTGTGTAAGATAAAAAGAAAAGTTGGAATCTAGCAGCAGTTGTCAAAATTCATACTTGAAAAATTTGAAGAAGAGTAGTCATTCTTTTTGATGCTCAGACTGAGAAGTTAACAAATTCTCTGATTGTTTTTGTGAAAATATTTTTGATAAATCAATATTTTTGGAAAAACAGTGGAAGCTTCCCTAAAAGATTGTGTCAAGTCATCTGATAATTATATTGATTATATATATATATATATATATATATATATATATATATATATATATATATATATATATATATATATATATATATATATATATATATATATATATATATATATATATATATATATATATAGACAAAAAGAACACTATAGCCGTGTTTTGTTTTATACAATTAAAACCCCACAGGAAAAAAAAAACACAAATTTTTAAAAAAGAGCGAGGCTTTTGAAGGAACAACCGTCCTTCCTCTTTCAGGCTCAAGTTTAATACTAAAAAAAATTAAAAAGGTGGGTATAAAAATCCTAAAAGTTAGTTGGTTAATTAAATGAAGTTGTTAAGATTCTTAATAAAAATTGAAAATTTTGAAAACTTTTTAACGATATTATTAGTAAAATCATCAAGTAAAAAGTTATTATTATTATTATTACCATGAATATTAAAATTGTTAACATTTTTAATAAAAAAGGATTCAACAAATTGTCTTTTATTAACATTGTCCTCGTTCATCAATAATTTCATATCATCCATTCCAATTCTGTGATTCTTAAGAACTCGATGTTTATGCAAGGCAGAGTTCACATCTCCAATACGAAGTGCATAATTGTGCTGGTATTTTCTTCTTACGAAATCTGATGTTTCTCCAATGTAAACACTTTCACAATCCCTACAAGGGATACGATATACACCTGAATTTTTTTTTTTTCATCTATTAAAAAATTTTTGTTTATGAAAGAAATTCTTTATATTGTTTGGGACACTTGAAACAATTAAAAATTCTTCTGGTATAAAATTCTTTAAATTTTCGGTTTCGATAGAGAACACTTAAAATACATTTATTTTTAATATCAAATTTTTTTGGACGGTTAAAATCTACATTATCACCAATTATATTTTCATTTCTGTCTATATTTACAACATCCCCATCAAAGGTAGAGGTCAACTCACCTCTTTGTACATCTAAATCCCGTAATTTTCTTTTGGTGGACGATAATGCCTTGTTTATAAATTGAGATGGATAACCTAAATTCTTAAAAACTGTTTTAATATGAGTAATTTCTTGATTCAAAAATATAGGGCTGCAAAGTCTATGTGCTCTCAAAAAGAAACCTTTTAATATACCTAATTTTACATGTTTTTCATGGCATGAAAACCAATGTACATAACTGTCAATATGTGTGTCCTACCTATAAACATTACAAACAAAATTTTCAGAACTATTATCAATGGAAACTTTCCTAGTCAACAAGACATCCAAAAATGGGAGACTATTGTTCTGTTCAAATTCAAAAGTAAATTTTATTTGTGGAACACAGTTATTTAATTCCGTCAAAATTACAAATGGATCAACATAATCAGGAAGTAGGACAAAAACGTCATCAACATATCTAAGCCATAGGTGATCAAAACTTAAAATATTCGGGAGAAATTTTCTTTCAAAAATCTCCATAAAAATATTTGATAAAACAGGAGAAAGTGGAGAACCCATACTTAAGCCAGCGACTTGGATGTAAAATTCACCATTAAAAGTAAAATAAGACTGAGACAAACAAAGATCTATCAATTGTAAAAACACATCAATATTCACGGGTAAAGTAAAATCAGAGGACTCTAAATATTCTTTCAACCATGCAATGGTGAGTGGAACAGGAACACTCGTAAACAAAGAAACCACATCAAAACTCATAAATCTCTTGTTACGCAATTCAACGTGTTTCACTTTTTCAATAAAATCTGAGGAATTTTTAAGATGTGCGGATGAAATGCAACCAATTAGGGGGAAAGAGATTTTGCAATCCATTTTGCCAAGTTATATGTAATGCAATTAATATTACTTATAATAGGTCGAAGAGGTATGTTATCTTTATGGATCTTTGGTAAACCATAGAAGTAAGAAAGTCTCGGGAGATAGGAAGTAAACTTTTTAATCAGAGTCTGGTTGTCAATAAGTATAGTTTTAATTTCTTTGTAAAGAAACTTTAGATAAGTTATAGGCCTTCTCAAGGTAACTTTCTTTGTTCAATAAAACTATTTTATTACCTTTATCTGCTTTTAATAAAAGCATATATATATATATATATATATATATATATATATATATATATATATATATATATATATATATATATATATATATATATATATATATATATATATATTTATATTTTGTAGGGTTTATAACCTTGTGCATCCCTTTTTCACAGGTGGTATGTGCATGATCCAGCCAGAATCCTTTCTTGCTTTTCTGCTTTATAGCTTGTTTGCCGTGTGGCATGTGATCTTATGCTTATTGATGTGCATGTCCTGTCTCTCTTAGAATGTCCTGTCTAACCTAAGTTCTGAACATATGATCTAATGGTCATATGTTCTCATTTTTTTAATTGTTTTTTCAAATATTTCATTTTTCTTTTCAGAGATTGTTGAGAGTATATGTATATGTGATAAATATAGTAAAAATTTTACATTGGTATTTGATTTAAATGGTGTGGCAATTGCTTTTAATATACCATCATCACACTTTGAAACAAATCTATTAAGCACCTATAGAATAGAATAATACATTGATGAGCTGTTGCTTCTGAAAGGGGTAATTATTCAATTTAAATTTAATTATTTCAAAAAAATTGTTCTTTGTATATATATCATGTAAAATTCAATAATGCATAATTTCATTACATATATTCATGTTTATTAATGGTAATTGCAGTTTTTATCTTGGAATTCATGTTCATTTACTGAATATATATTGGATTTCGTATTAAGGATGACCTCATATATTGGATCACATATTCTGGATCTCATGTCTTTTTCATATAATATCTATCTTAATAGTGGAAGATAATTATCCAGACGTGCTGTAGATTAATTATTAGTTACAGTGGCAATATCCACTCCATTGACTCAAATTTAAGTATGGCTTTGTATGACGTAAATAATATTGTTTAATTTGATTCATTGTGAAGGGTAATTAAGTGAACTTATCCTCTGTAATTTGAATGTTGTACAGATAGGTATTAATTTTCATTAATTGGGATTATACATATAATGATAGAATCGATAATACTTTTTGTAATTAAAATTGAAAACTAAATAAATTGATATTCCATAAAAACTTAAATTGATAATCTGTAAAATTAAAAATTTATAATTTGTATAAATAAAATCATATAGCATGTGTGAATGACCCGGTAGTTAGGCACTGTATCCTGATATTCAAACTCTTTAATCTGTTTATTGTTGGATAATTACGAAAAACCAAAAGAAAGGAAATAAAAAATCAAATTTAACAATACATACGAAAGTCTAAAAGTGAACAGACTTGGTTGGAAACATTTGTTGTAATAATATCAACAAGGCAAGCTGAGTCCCCAATACAATTATATATTATTAGCTATAACCTATCTAACAGAAGCAAAATATTATATACGATACCAGTTACACTCACAAGGTTGCGTTGATTCGAGTGCCGATGGTTCTGTTTGAGCTGTGTCGTCCACTTCTCCTTTTCATAAGGACGACGTTGATGAGTTAAGTTGATACTGCTATCAGACGTCACGAACCGAAGTCCTCAGGTTCTTTGTCATGACAAAGGGGATCACATAAAGGAGCAAATGCGACAAACAGTACAATAAAAATTTGTTTCTTGGATGGGAAAATGAAAACCGGAAGAAAAAATTTGAGGATATTTTTATTCATAAAATTTGACCATTGGTAATTGTTTAAAAACAACAGGCCAGAACTGGGAACAGGAATGGGAACACAGGGCAAATTAGGGTTTTATTTTGGAACCGAAGGGAATACGTTGATTTCTTAAATAAATTCCCCTTATCAATTCATATAGTTTAATTGAGGAAAAAGAACTTTCGGAGTAGGATGGAACTGAAGATGTTCAACGAAAAGCTGACGATGTAGTTCCCCAACTCGGGACTACAAAAAAGAATTTAAATTTTTCAGTTGACGTTAATTCATTTATTTTGTTATAGTTAAAAAACTCTAAATAGTTGAAAACAAAAATAAGGAAACAAAGAAATTTTAGAAGGCCTTACGTGAGCTAACGAAGAGTAACGAAGAGTGGTATCCTTCAATTGTTATCGTTCGTCGAATAACTCACTATTTTAGTCTTTTATTTTTTTATAAAGTCTCTCTTATGAATGTTTTTAAATTTTTATTTGAAAAAATTTTGAAAAGAGTTTATTGGCTATTTTATACTTAAATTACACCCTACAAGAGAAAAATAAAAAGAATTAGATACTACTATTCTACAATATACAAAAAGAGTATAGGGCCTATCTGGGATAATTCCAGCGCAGAATACTTCATTCTTGCGAAGCCCCTATACTTCCCTCTTGGTCATCGTCTGAAACGGACAAGCCATCTGTAAATAATAACCATTAATAGAACTTGAGCACGGATGCTCACACCCCCTTACCAAAGTTGGTCTTTAGGGTTAGGGTTTTATTTTGGAACCGAAGGGAATACGTTGATTTCTTAAATAAATTCCCCTTATCAATTCATAAAGTTTAACTTGAGGAAAAAGAACTTTCGGAGTAGGATGGAACTGAAGATGTTCAACGAAAAGCTGACGATGTAGTTCCCCAACTCGGGACTACAAAAAAGAATTTAAATTTTTCAGTTGACGTTAATTCATTTATTTTGTTATAGTTAAAAAAAAACTCTAAATAGTTGAAAACAAAAATAAGGAAACAAAGAAATTTTAGAAGGCCTTACGTGAGCTAACGAAGAGTAACGAAGAGTGGTATCCTTCAATTGTTATCGTTCGTCGAATAACTCACAATTTTAGTCTTTTATTTTTTTATAAAGTCTCTCTTATGAATGTTTTTAAATTTGTTTTTATTTGAAAAAATTTTGAAAAGAGTTTGTTGGCTATTTTATACTTAAATTACACCCTACAAGAGAAAAATAAAAAGAATTAGATACTACTATTCTACAATATACAAAAAGAGTATAGGGCCTATCTGGGATAATTCCAGCGCAGAATACTTCATTCTTGCGAAGCCCCTATACTTCCCTCTTGGTCATCGTCTGAAACGGACAAGCCATCTGTAAATAATAACCATTAATAGAACTTGAGCACGGATGCTCACACCCCCTTACCAAAGTTGGTCTCGGTAATGAAGACTGACCAACTTTCCTTAAAACAAGGAAGGCAAGTAGGAGTGTTCAAGAGAAGTTGTACCAGAAGAAAACCAAATACATCATAGAAAGTAGGAATTGATAAACAGTTCCAAAATGCCTCACCTCTCTAACGGTAAAAGAATAAAAGAATATAAGAATAACATAAACCTAATCGTGACGATCCATATCGGTAACCTGTTCAAAAACACGGTTAATTTCTTTCAGAATAATCTCCTTGGAGACATTCCTTTCTTTTGCAAACTTCCAAATCTTTGTTACTTGAACTGTAGTGAAGGTTGTTAATTCTGACGATACCGTAGAAGTGGAAGGTTGAGGTTGATTAACGTTCGGTATCTCTGGAGGTTCTTCACTTACAGTGTTTTGTTGTGGAGCTTGTCTACGTTTATTAAATCTTTTTAATCCTTTAGGTTTGGATTTTGTCGCAGATGTTGTTGATGATGTTGGAGTCGTTACCCGACTCTTCTTGGCTCTGGAAGCTGATAAAGGACAATCTTGAACCGAACTCCTCTTTTTAGAGGTTTTAACTCTGTCCTGTAATCGCGATGATTTAGAGGAAGTTGAAGGTTGATCATTAAGGCCCATGGAATCCTTAAATGACCGGGAGTAGAAAACTCTCGTCGTTGATTTTCCGGGTGTTCGTCTCTTTTGGGAAGGTACTGTCCTTGGTTGATTGGGACGATATTCAAGTCGGCCCTGGAGTCCTGACGGTCCAGGGACGGATTCTATTTTCGTTGTAATAATATCAACAAGGCAAGCTGAGTCCCCAATACAATTATATATTATAACAATGAAAAAAAAAATTTGAAGGTTGTTATATATATATCTAACAATGTCGCACCAGGATGGCACGAAGTGAACAAATTGATATTGTACATTCGCAGCATTTGCTCCTTTACATTTTCCAGCATTCCAACCTCCGAGGTTCCCAAAACCAAGATGTTTTTCGTTCCGGCCATGCTAAAAAAAAAAGAAAAATACCAAGGTATAATTATTTACAAAAACATATTACCTAACAATGTACAATCATTGAAAATCATCAAATTGAAAAATTGAACAAAAGTTTATTAATAATTGAATAATTGAATAAAATTTTATTAATAATTGAATAAATTTGACAATTGACTAATTTAATAATTGATAATTAAATAAAAGGTTATTAATAATTGAATAATTGAGTTGAATTGAATAAATTGAATAGGATTCAAAATTTTATTTCATAAAATGAATGTAAAGTATTTCAAAGTAATTCAAAGTGTTTTTCATCTTATTATTTTACTACTATTATTTTTATAGTAATTAACTCAATACTACTACAATTTCAATACTACAATATTAATTAGAACTAATTCTAACAATAGTTTATATTAAATAGTACATTATAGTAGCAGGATTCAAATAATAGCAAATATTATTAACTAATAGTACTTTCATATTATATAAATGCTATTTTTCAAAAATACAAATTTGTTTTCATGCATTGAAATGTATATTTTTAATTTGTACATGCATTTAATTATAAGTTGAGCGTGTATTTATAATTGTTTGAGCATGCGTTTTATTTATTTATTTGATATTATTGATCATTTTATATATTTATTTTATTTTTGAATGACACATCATCACTTTTATTTCACTTCACTACTTATATCATTTCCCGCAACTTAACTTGCGTAACGTCGTTGATACTCGAGTGGTCGTTCCATGATGTAGTCATGTTGTGGGGCGTCTCATGGGATCGCAGTCGTCGTGGAGAAGGCTTTTGCTTTTGTAAATCCATCCCCATTAAGCAAGTGATGTTCATCTGAGGTTCTTGCTCCACTGGCGATGCTTCTATATGTCCTTGTAGTTCCATATAGTTTTCCTCAATATAAAACCCCTTCGGATCAAATCCTTCAAAAGAATCGGCTGTTTTATCATTGAATTCATCACTAAAATTCAGTTGATAATAACTATCAGGTTCTTCCATTATAGGGGAAAGAGCCTTAGGTACAAATCCTTCAAATGATTCCTGATCTATCGAATAATCTAACGGACAAAATCCTTCAAAGGATTCATTTATCGTTGAGTTGAACAGATCTTCTTCTTCCTCCTCTTCTTCCGGAGGTATCGTTAGATCTGTTTGGGTAAATCTTGAGATGTTAATGTCGTTTATGTTAGATACTTCGATTGACTTGTTCAATACGGATTTAATCCGAGAATTTACATTTGTTCCTATCGTTACGTTCATTACGTCAAATGATTCTTGTAAAACTCTAAATGAGTCAGACAAGAAGGTCGAATAATCATTATCAATCAATTTATAGATCTCTTCCTGAGCTTCCATTTGCCGTCTCTTCAACTCCTCCAATAAGTGATGATCCTCTTCGGCTAATTGATATGAAAAATCATCGTCACTGTCGTCCTCAGGTAAAACCATTGGAGTTGGTAATGACTCTTCAATTGATATCTCCCCCTGTTCTTCGTTGATTTCCGCATGATTTTGTTGGTAATCTTCCTCCTGTTGTGGTGTAAGTTGATTCTGTTGATTCTGCAGATGTTGGCGGAAATAAGGATTTCGTAAGAGATATCTGGGAACATCAATCCATCTTCGGAGCTGTGAGAAGTGAGCCTGTATGACACCTTCCCTTTCATCGATTGGATACTTGGCTATATCGTATGCGAGTGTTGAGTCGTATACTTTAGTAATCACATAAGGTCCCTTAAATCTAGGTTTAAACTTGTTCGTTACAAGATTTCCTTGAAACAGTGATTTATACGCAACTTTATCACCAATGTTGAGTGGTGAAAATCTTTCAGCAGGTGACTTCCAATATTGTCGTAAACAAGGATTTCCCCTTGCACACGAATGTTGTTGTTGAACTAAAAAGTCACTTGGAGTTGACTTGATTGCTGAATGCCAAGTATTGTTGTATTTTACAACTACTTGCGGTAGTTGCAAATCCCAATCAGTTGGGTTTTGTTGAATCATCATTCGCAAAGTCTGTAGTATAGTTCGATTTACTCGTTCCGTAACTCCATTCGTTTGTGGTCGATGACTAGATGCCAATACATGCTCAATGGCAAACGCCTCCAATACTTCCTTAAAAAGTACTGAAGTAAACTCAGTTCCTTGATCAGAAAGAAGTTTCTGCGGGACCCGCGGCAAAAACGGAATAAGTTTAAACTTCATCGTTGTGCTGACGGTTTTCGCAGATTTATCTTTCATAGGTATGACAAAGAGATACTTAGAGAAATGATCAATTGCTACAAGAGCATAAGAGTGGTTTCGAAAAGTTCGTGGCAATTGTAACAAATCAACTGCTAACAATTCGAACGGATAAGACGTTGTTATTTTCATAACAGGCGGAATAATCACCGTAGGATTATTTTTGTTAAGTTGACATGTCATACAAGGACTTACAAATGTCACTAGCTACATTAGCAAGTCTTGGATGCCATAGGTCCTCTCTCACCAATGCAATAAGTTTCGGTGTTCCTAAATGTCCATTCAGTAAATGTAGATCCAATACTAACCGAATTAGAAGAGGCATGGATATTACCATTCGCGGATTGTTATCATTTTGGATGAAGATTAAATCTCCAAACAAGAAAAGATGTTGTCGATATGGACGAAAGATTTCTAATCCATGTTCACGAAAAGTTGTGCTTTCGTAGGGATCCAATGCTTTTCTCAATTTGCGAAGAACATTGTCCTTAAATTGCTCTTCAAGTATTACCTCCTCATCAGCGCTAAATAATTCATCAAGTTCGTCGATGGTTAAGTGACAAATGTTAACGATATTTATTCTGACGCTTTTCTTTTTGCATGGTTCAAGATAGTTAAAATGTATACCGGATACATTTTGTAAGTTACAGACATCACCAGGAGTTCCATAAGTTCAAAGGATTGTTGTCGTTGTAGAAAACTCGTACAAGACAATTAGATATATTAGCAAAGGCTAATATTGCTTCTGGAATTGGAAGTTGGCCAGGTAATTTTAGCAACTTCAGCTTCTTCGTAATATTCCTGCCTTTAAGTTGATACTTAGCGGGGTGTTTGATCAGTTCCTCCACTACGGTTTCTCTAATATCCATATGGTTATCAGGTGTCCCCTCCAACCACATAGAAAACGATTGAAATAAGGAATTTCCTCCTCCTGGCATTAGATGTACTGTATACCCTTCAGAAATGAAACCTGAAGGTTGAACTTCCTCAATGGGGACAATTTCCAGTTGATCATCGTGATCTTCTGGAAGTGCCTCCACTGGAGATCTGGACAACGCATCGGCTACTACGTTATCTTTACCTTTTATGTAGTGGATGTCATAGTCATAATCAGTTAAATCACGTAATGTACGCGCGATACGTCCATCAACTGCCGCCATGTTATTTAGATATACCAGAGGCTCATGGTCAGTGAAAATAATGAATTTCTTTGAACACAGGAATGTTCGTAAAGTTTTAACGGCCCATCTCAATGCTGCAAGCTCCTTTTCCGTTGTCGAATAGTTCAGTTGAGATTTGGAGAAGGTTTTTGAGATGTAGGATATGGGTCGATTTACGCCATCAATAGTTTGTGATAAGACTCCTCCTGCTCCAATTGACGAAGCATCAACGTGTAGTTCTAATGGTGGAGCTGTTGGGCTATAATCTGGAAAAGCCAACGTCGGTGGCTCCACCAACGCTGATTTTAATTTCTCAAATGCCTTCTGGCATTCTGGAGTCCAATTAACTGTTTTACCCCCGACTTGAGCCGAAAGTGGCTTACAAATTATTGAGCAATCGGGAATATGTCTTCTATAGAAATTCACCATACCCAAGAAAGACCGTAATTGTTTTATTGTTGTAGGTTGTGGAAAGTTAAGTACTCCACTCAAATTTTTATCTATCGGTTGTATCCCTTCTGGATCAATTAAGTGTCCTAAAAATTTGAACACTTTCACGACATAATTTAGTCTTTCCTGGCTTCAACTTAAAACCATTTGCTTGTAACGCGCCCAACACTTTCGCAATCGAGCTCAAATGTTGGTCAAAAGTCTCTGATCGGATTATCAAATCATCGAGATATACCATTACTTCTGACCAAGGTATTCCTGCTAAGGCGAGCATCATACCTCTTTGGAAGGTTGCTGGTCCTCCTTTTACCCCGAAAGGCATCCTAAGGAACTCGTAGTGAGCCAACGGCGTTGAGAATGCCGTTTTCTCTATTGACTCTTCGGCCATCTCGATTTGATAATACCCCCTTACCAAATCTATAGTAGTAAACAATTTGGCTCCACTCATGTTATAAATGGAGTCAATCAAGTTTGGCAAGGGAAAGGCATCCGCTTTTGTGTGCTTGTTGAGGGCACGGTAGTCAATACACAGCCGTAATTTACCGTCAGGCTTGCGTACTGGTACTACAGGAGCAGAATATGGAGAGTAACTGGGTCTGATGATATTCCCTCTCTCCAACTCTTCACACTGTTCTTGAATTTCTTGATTTAAAGGTCCTTGAAACCTTCGAACAGGTACATGAATTGGGATGTTAGTGTCCAATTCAATCTCATGCTGGATGTTCGTTGCTAATCCAACGTCTTCATCATCCATACTTAAAACGTTAGGATATTGTAGAAGAAGGTTGATTAGTTGTTCTTTCTGCTCTTGATTAACGTTAACTTCATTAATCTTGAACTCTTCAATGATCTTGTCGCGAGTCCAATAAGCGACGTTTGATTCTTGTGTTGAATCAAGTTGATGCCTATTTATAGAAACCTCTACGTTATTTTCTGGTAATTCTGTTGCGATTCCTAACACTTGTCCTCTTGGTATAAACCTTGAGGTGTCCTCCTTATTGCAGATAGCAATTCGAAACGGTTCTTCGCTATTAACCAATCCGGTTACGATTTCCACTTCTACTTTTTCGGGTGGTTCCACTAACATTGTCGAAGTAGGAAAGTTGGTTCCTCGACATGCCATTTCGACATCTACGATCTTGAAGTGGTTAGCGGGAATTTCCACATTCCGTGCGTTGATGACCTCCCGATAAGTTGATTTCGTTGGGTCTGTTGCTATGACCACGAAGTCATTTCCGGTTCTCTGGAAAAGTTGATACGTTGACATATCGGGTAATAAGTTATTTGCTCGTAGAAGCGTAACTCCAATGACCATGGAGTTATCCATAGCGGAATCTGGAAGTATGTAAAATTCTTCCAAAGTTGAAATATATCCCGTTTCGAATTTTAATCGTAAGATTACGAACTCGTGTATAGGAATTACGCGCATTTCCAACGCCTGTGACCCTTGCGACTACCGATGGATATCGTTGTATACCATTCATTAATGAAACAGCGCTTTCTTTTATTAAGTTAATCTCTGCTCCATTATCTATTAAGGAATGGAAACAAGTTCCTGGATAGTCTACTACTTCTACTGCTACCATTAAAGGTTGGGTCTCGCATTTCGAAAATTGTAGAAGTAGGGTTTCACTCTTATTTTTATTCTCCTTTAAACTATCAGAGGTTAACTCTG
>SEYY01000945.1:53112-63112 GCA_009176605.1 Armadillidium nasatum
AGAACATGGAGTTATGATCTCTTTGAGTTTTATAGAAGGTGCCCAATGAACAGACTTTCTACTAGAAGTTGGTGTGCTATGAATAAATGTACCTTGTTCATCAAATGTTTGTAGAAAACTATGAATAATGCAACTACCAGTTTCAGTTGTGGGTGACAATGAAACAATTGGAGAGGATGTTGTGGTTTGCATTGGATGATCTTTAAGAAAGGAATCGTCTAAAGATGGAGTTATAGGTGAATTGACTAATCTATTGTTAATAACATTATTAGAAACAGAAGTTTGAGAATCTTCTAAATCAAATATTATGTTTTCGTATGATAACCTTTGAAAATATCTTCTAACAGGCTGTAAATCTAAAGTAGTTAATTGATTTGTAATAGTAAGAGGGGTGTATGAAATAATAGAAGATTGTTGTGGAGAAACTGGTGATAGCATGACTTGAGTATTCAAATTAACAGGAGAAAAATGAGTAGAGATAGTAGGAGAATTAGAAGCATTGGTGTTAGAGAATAAATTAGGAGTAGGAGAAAAATAAGTAGAAGGGAGAAGCAAATAGCTCATTCTAATGGAAAGAAAATGATTCATCGATATCATTTGAAATTATTATTGATTGTGGCAATTGAGTGACTGGAGAGGTATGGATTTTATCAATAATTTGTAAACTTTTATGTAATTGAGATAAAAGCTGTTGTGATATAGAATTTAGTCGATCAGTGTCGTCAAACCCGACAAAATCGTCATCTGAATCTATAGTTTCATCTAAATCAGGACTAATTGGGGTATCATCCACTACATCATTTTCTATTATTTCAGGCAAAAGTAAAGGTGGAGGTATTAAATGTTCAAATGTGTTGTCGTCATTTAGAGTCGTTTTCGTTAAAAATTTATGGAATAAAGGATGGTTTTTAAGGTATTCGGGTGGAGTATACCATTTCTTCAATTGCTTGTGATGGACTTTATATAATCTTTGAGTTTCCTTAGACTGTACTATGTACGTTACGTTATTATTATTTACTTTGATTATTGTTATTGGTCCTTGATAGCGATCCTTGAATTTGTTACTAGTACGATCTCCAGGCAATTGTAATTTTAAAGCTACTTCTTGGCCGATTGAGAAGGCCTTATAGTTCGTATTTCCTTCATCCCAATATTCATTAAATCGGGTCCAAGGAAGGTTTGGACGGGTATCATGAGCTTCGGAAAAAATTATTTCAGCTGGAGAACGTTTTGTTTCTGAATGGATGGTGTTATTATAAATGAGAGCTACTGAAGACAATTGAATGTCCCAGTTTGATGGATCTCGTAATGTACCACGAAGATATTGGATTAAAGTTCGATTGACTCTTTCTGCGATTCCATTAGAGGATGGGTTATAGGGGGTCATATAAATATGTTTAATATTATGGAGTATTAAGAGTTCTTCAAACTCAGGACCTCTAAATTCACGCGCATTGTCTGATAATAATCTGGAGGGTATTAATGGCAAATAGGGCAAAATATTTCTTAGGGCAGCTGTTACTAGGGAAGTATGTTTTGATCTAAGGGGAACTGTGGCTATCCATTTACTATAGTGATCAATTAAAACAAAAACATAACTATTTCCTTTAGATGACTTTGGCAATTGTAATAGATCTACAGCTACTAATTCAAAGGGAAATCTAGTATTAATCTTTAACATCGGAGGGGCATGGTAGATATTAGAAACTTTTCCTAATTGACAATGGTGGCATGTCTTTACATATCATTCTTAATTTTGGATGCCATATAATCCAATCTAAAAGTGCATATAACTTATTTTGGCCTATATGGGCAAATTCATGGTGATTAATAATAGCAACCTGTAAAGCAAAATTGAATGAAACTAAATAATGATAATGATCTTTTCTATTTTTGTGAATTAAATAATTATTATATATAGAAATAGAATTACGAGCATAGGAAAAATTTTTAAGGGGTCCTAAGAAGGGTTGATTTTTGCT
The DNA here is from genome assembly GCA_009176605.1 of Armadillidium nasatum. Lineage (NCBI taxonomy): Eukaryota > Metazoa > Arthropoda > Malacostraca > Isopoda > Armadillidiidae > Armadillidium > Armadillidium nasatum. The sequence continues at coordinate 55,095 of SEYY01000945.1, forward strand.
AATAGCGTTCTTTAGCCATTTAAGAATTGGATCATTTAATTGACATTCCATAATATGGGTCATAGTTACTTCTACAGAGTCTTGGGGGTTTATTAAAAGAGAAAAATTGTGGATTTGGAGAGTTTCTATAGGAACTAAATTACTATTGTCTTCTCCATCAATTGTGACTATTGATGGAGTGGGGAAATTTTCCTATCAAGATATCATCATTTACATCTTCAGAATCCTCAGAATTTAACAAATGAAGTATCACTATTGGCGCTGATAAAATTGGGACACTAGATAAAGCATCAATAGCTGTTTGAGGTAATTTTGATTTAGTAGTGGTTAACAAATTATAATGGATACCTCCCAAACAAAATAAACAACAAATATCTTTATGATTGGGATTTCCGAAGTGCAAAGGATGATCTTTACTATAATAAACTAGTACTCGAACAAGATATATATTTGAGAAAGCTTCGATACTATGAGTAAATGGCAATTGTCCAGGGAATTTAGTTAATTGTAGTTGTTTCAACGTTTGTTTTGCTTCACGTCCTGTGGGTATGTGATACTTTTCACGGTTATCTAGCAATTCTTGAACAACCTCTTGTCTTATTAACAAATGGAGATCTAATTTTCCATGGAGAAATTGAGAAAAACACTGGAAAAGCGAATCACCTCCTCCAGGAATTATATTCATTATAAAACCTTCAGGCAATTCTGGTATATAAGTATCCCTATTATAAGTATCCCTATTATGTTGGATTTGCAATTCATATGGAACTCGAGAAAGGATATCAGCGACTATATTTTCTTTTCCAGGCACATAATTGAGCTCGTAGTCTATATCGTTTAATTCTTCCAAGGTTCTGGCTACTCGTTGGTTCACTAGAGGCATATTGTGTAGAAAAAGAAGAAGGTTTGTGATCGGTGAAAATTATCACTCGAATCCCGTATAAAAATGGTTTAAGGGATCATATGGCCCACCTAATGGCAGCTACTTCGCGTTCAGTTGTACTATAAACTCGTTGAGCTTTTGAAAATACCATAGAAATGTATGCTATCGGTTTTTCTATATCTTCCTGTATTTGGCTCAAGCATGCACCTGCACCAATACCAGAAGCATCAGTATGAAGAAAAAGTGGATTTGCATTTGGAGTTCGGTCTGGATAAGACAATAGAGGTGGAGTTGTTAGTTTTTCTTTAAGGCAGTCGAAAGCCTGTTGGCATTGATCAGTCCATTGGAAGTTTTTAGTGAGTTTTAATAAGTCGAAAAGAGGTTTGGCTATTTCGGAACAATGGGGTATGTGACGTCGATAGAAATTTACTAGCCCCATAAATTGTCTAACTTGTCGAACGGTCTTTGGAACTGGGAAATATTTTACACCTTTGATGTTCTTTTCTAGTTGAATCATACTCTGGTATGATATTTGATGTCCCAAAAATTTCACTTCTGTTCTTAGGAGATTGGTTTTTGAGGGTTTCAGTTTGAAGCCAGCTTTGATAAATGCTGTTAGGACTTCTTCGAGAATGGTAAGATGTTTTTCGAAGGTCTGGCTTATAATAAGGACATCGTCCAAATAGATCATGACTTCCTGCCAAGGTATGTGACATAAAGCTAATTGCATTGCTCGTTGAAAAGTCGCAGGGCCGTTTTTAACGCCGAAAGGCATTCTCATGAATTCCCAATGACCTAGCGGTGTAGAGAAAGCCGTCTTTTCGATACTTTCTTCTTCCATTTCGATTTGGTAATAGCCTTTAATAATGTCTATGGTGGAGAAATATTTCATGCCTTGCAAGCTGAATAGAGTATCTGTCAAATTTGGTATAGGGAAGGAGTCTCCTTTAGTTACTTCATTTAGTTTCTATAGTTTATACACAGACGCATAGCTCCGTCTGGTTTCCTTACGGGAACTACGGGTGCTGAGTATGGTGAGTATGATTTTCTGATTATTCCGTCAGCTTCTAATTGTTGACATACTTTTTCTACCTCATATAGTATAGGACCTTGTAAACGTCTAACTGGACAACACACTGGGTCATCTACAAGTGTGTCTATTGTATGTTTAAGAATAGAGGTACATCCTACATTGTCATCTCCTAAGCTTAAAGCAGTAGGATATTTCATTAGAAGTTGGACAAGTTGTTCTTTTTGGCTCGATGTGAGAGTGGTGGAATCTAAATCAAAGGCTTCATATAATGACTCTGGTGTCCATTCAGGATAAGTAGTTTGGGGTTTCTGAGACAACTCTACTACATTAATAGAAGAAAAAGAAGAATCTAGTGAAAGAATAGAGAAAGTACCTAGAGAATATCCGCGCTTAAGATGTATTGAATTATCAGTAAAATTAAAACAATATAAGTATATAATCTGATCTGGAGAATAGTTTAAAACAATATGATCCATTACAAATTTATTAGAATCATTTGGAGTAAATAATAGAAGTGTATTATAATAAAAAATTAGATGTTCAATAGAGATGGGAATAGTTATGCATTTATTAGGTGGCAGAGAAATATCTTTATCGATCATTGCAATTCCATCTCTAGATTGCAATGTACGGATACCTTCGGCGATTATGGTAAGATGATTTTTATTTCTCTTTATCAATTGTTTTGTGGATAAATCGGGTAATAATTGTTCGTGACTTAAGAAATCATATCCTATAATCAAATCGTAGTTTGTAACTTGATCATCCACAACTATGAATGGATGTGGTTCTGTTATATAAGTTCTAGAAAGTTGGACTTGGAATGTTACAATACCATAAACGGGAAATACTGTTCCTCCAATTCCTTGTACTCCACTATATGTGGTTGAAAATAATGGATAATTTTGGGAATTTAAGAGACTATATGTTTTGGAGGTTATAAGACTCCCAGCGGCACCGGTATCTACAAGAGCTGTGAGTAGTTTGTCTTGATTAGAATCTTTTATGAACACACCTTCTAATAAGGTATCTTTAGGAGGTACTTGTAAAGTGTGAAATTGAATAATAGAATTGGAAACAGAAGAAATAGTTTTAGAAGTAAGAGAATTAGAGTTAGAGGTTAATGTAGTAAAATCGTCTATAGAGGATGATTCTATCGGTTTTATAATAGAGGGTGATTCTGGAGTAACTGCTATTGTATCAAAACTAGAGATATCTGGAGTTTCTATTTTAGGGTTATCTAATAGGGGATACAGCAACGGTGATCCATCCGTTGATGATAATTTCTTTATTCTTTGAGGCTTTGGAGAATATGGAGAAGAGTTTAAAGTAACTATGAGTGTTGAAGGGTCCACTAGAGAATTGGAGTTATTAAACTCTGTGGGTGGATCATTCACCACAGAGGATATTAGTTTCCCTGATGGGAATATGAAGGGTGGTGTATATTGAGGGCAATCTTTTCCTAAGTGCGGTCCTCCACACTCAGTACAACTTAGAGAGTCATCACGAGCTTGCTGTTTTTGTTGTCTAGTAGGGCAATTATTGACTATATGGCCGGTTTGTTCGCAATGAATGCATTTGTTTTGTCGTTGGTAACAGTTGTTATATAGATGTTCTCTCTTTCCACAGAATTTACAATAGGGTCTAGAGCGACAATCTCGAACGTCATGACCTGGCTTCTTACAATAATTACATGTCACATTCGAGGAGTTATTTCGATTGTTGTTCCTTGGGGATCCATTCCACTGCTGTGGATATATATTATTATTGTTCCTATTTGGAGTATTTGAAGAATTTCTTGGAGGTGTTCTACTCCTGGATCTATTATTCTTAGTAGAAGTTTGCTTATAAGGTACATGTTTCGTTTTTACCTGTTGACCAGTTACCTGAGCAAAGGTAGGTTGATTAGGGAAATAAGTTGGAGGATTAGGGGGTTGAGCCATTACAGGACATTGATCATTATTGGATTTATTAGGAACTACATTAATTTGGGATTGTAATTCCAACTGGTGTTGGGGTGGTGTCATTTGAGGTTGGAAATTAGTAAGATCAATTAATTCTGGGATGGTTTTATTTGTTACATTATTTGGAGTTTGTATAGGATAAGACCTTTGTGATAGTTCTTGGGTTTGATAATTAGTATAAATCTGATCAATTATATTGACTAAATCATCCCAAGATATTTCCTCTCTTCTAGACATTTCACATATCATAACATGAGATTTTACTGTTTGCTGGATATGTAAAGGTAAAATATTGATTAATTTTTCTCTAAGTATCATTAAGGTTTCAATTTCTGCAGTAGGGAAAGCTTTTTCTGCTAACCCTTGCAAGCGTAGTGCAAACAAGGGGATGGTTTCATTATAATCCATTACTGCATTTTCAAAATTTGTCTGATCAGTTTTGTTTTGCTTTGAAATATATTTATTAAACCATTGGGTTAGTTCATAAACTATAATAGTGTATCCAGAGTTATTTTTCATAAGAAGATCATATACTGTTTTAATATGTCCTTCTAGATGTAAACCAAGATAAGTTCTCCATTCATCTGTAGAAGACTGTGGGTACATAGTTTTAACATATTCTTCAAATCTGGTGAGAAATTGGGGAAAAGTCTCTCCATCTTCCAATTTATATTTTCCTAGAGGAATCATTTTAGTGGGTTTCTTTTGGAGTGCCAGTTGCTGAACTAGTTGTGATAAAGTCTGTAACATCTGCTGGTTTTGGGCTATAAGTTCTCGATTTTGTAACAATAGTTCATTCATAATCCTCGAATCAACTAATGTATAGGTAGGTGGAGTTTGAATAGGCTGAGTTTGAGCTAGCGGTTGTGTAGGTATATTTGGTGTTTGTAAATTAAATGTTTGCTGTTGTGATAGAGGTGGAATAGAAAAGGTTACTCTAGGATCAATAGGAGCTGAAATATTAGAAGTTGCAGTTGTAAATAAAGGTAAATTAGAACTAATAGGAAATGGATATGCTAAAGAACTTGGAACAGTGTTTAACCAATTTACATTAGACTGATTAGACTGGGAAAACTCCAATGATGTCATTGGTGGTACCCAATTTTGTTGAGTTAAAAGCATAGAAATGCTAGTAGAAGGATTACTTGTAATGTTAGATGTGTCAACATTAGTGTCAGTTTTTAAAGTCATAGTTATTGGAACAGTTTCAGCACCTGTGTCGTGCTCTCTCTCTGCCATTGTCGTTAAATTTTCCATGGACATTATATTGATATATAAGTATGAAACAAACACACAATGAATCAGGAAACCAATAAAAAAAACTGGTATACTGGTACGTACTATATAAAATGAATACTATCTTAACCCACTCACTAGTTAGCTAGTGGTTATAATTAACAAAATTAACAACAATTGGTAACAGAACAAAGACAACAGAACTGTAGTGTAGAAACTACGCTCTGCTACCAATGTTATAATGTTAGGTTTTAGGGGGTAAATAAAGGTATGGTGATTATTGATTAAGAGGGTCATATAACCTTAAAATGTAGCTCTCACACCAATGGGAAAAGTAATATCCCCAAAGGAAAATTTCAATAATTTTCTACAGTTACAATTGCTGTCTTTGAACATATAATAAGAGAAATAAGAATGGGTTTTACGTACCAGTATTATCTCCTAAAGAATGACTGAGGATATGATGAATAGATAAACCAGATAGCAGATAAAAGAATTTCTCTTGAGACCACACCGCAAAAGCAAGGGAGAAGGTAAGCTTCTTAAAATTAGAAAGTCATGCAACGCAACACTCAAGCAAAAAAAATAAAATATATGGAATTAGAACAAATAATAGTGTCCACACATGCAAGCGAAAGTATTAGAGGAACTGTTATATTTATAATATTTACCTGGTGTACTGTACAAAAATTTGACTCCTCAAAATAGAACTTACACTTACATGCGGGGAAAAAGAATAACAAAATAATAAAATGATTTAATAATGTATAATATATATACATATATAGGGATGAAAATAATGATGATAAACAATCACCTAAACCTCAATACACTATATATATATATATATATATATATATATATATATATATATATATATATATATATATATATATATATATATATATATATAATATATATATATCTATAACCTAATTCATATAATGCTTAACTCTTTCTCTTATAAATGAGAGAAATCTTAGGAATTCTGATTATTAAGAGTAACGAAAATAATATTATACCAATTCACTCACTGATTCACTGCGCTTACACTCAAATATGGTAAGATGCACACAAAAATATATATATATATATATATATATATATATATATATATATATATATATATATTATATATATATATATATATATATATATATATATATATATATATATATATATATATAATAACTCAATATGGAGTTATATGCAATAGAAATTTATAAATAATTAATACTTGATTATAGTAAATACAGGTGAAAATGACCTTTTTTAAATTAATTCAGTTTTTTATAGAATCAAAAAAATCACAAGAATATGAGACTTATTTCTAGTTTTTCTTTTAATATCACAAAGAAATAGAAAAGGTTATTACCTTCATTATAGGGATAAATGGTATTACACAAATAATTTGTCTTTTAGATTTTGTACAATTCCTTCCCTATGATTAACTGGCTTATACTTGTCTTTGTCAAGAAAGAAATATAATATGCACAATCACTTTAGGGAACTTTAGATGTTGATATAAAAACACACACAAGATTATGTACACTAACAAGGAAGAAGCTCCCAATCAAGGATATAGGATCTCCCAACCAGGGAAGATATGTGGGCTAGCTCCCAACCAGGGACCTACAATAGATTTATAATTCCTTTAAGCTTTATATAAAAAAAATAATCTTTAGTATTAAATCATGAATATATAATGGATTATATACTTCAAAAGAAAGACTTAGGGATGATAAAAAAAAATCCTAAACCTAACTTACCTCAACTAAGTTGAGGTCTATTCTTCTCTGTTTTTGGAGAAAAGGTCAGCACAGCAAAGGGATAGAATTGGAGTTCCTTGTAAATAATTAAACATATAAATAACCATTTGCTTTGCAGTACAAAAACTTTGAGAAAAGAAAAAAAAAAAACTTCCATACCTTAACTTCCAGAAATGTGAATATATAGATATATAAACTTAAGTATATAAGGGTTTTCCTTTAGAAAAATACCAAAACAAAATATTTTTACTTATAATAATGTCTGAAATTAGAGAAAAGAAAAAGTTTGATGACATATGTTAATCAAACATATTAACTAATTAAGTAAAAGTATATATATAAGGGGAAATTCCTTACAATATTATATATATATATATATATATATATATATATATATATATATATATATATATATATATATATATATATATATATATATATATAAAGATTTTTTTGGTAGGTTAGGCCTGTAGGGTTATTAGGGTTAGTTAATGAACAGAGGTTTTTTTGTTAGGTTAGGTCTATTTGTTGGCCATTAAGCATAGTTTTATCCTTTGTATTTTTTTCCCGCCAAAATAGTTATAAAATTTATTTGCAATTTCCTTTCCTACACATGTAGCAAACTTGTAGTTCCAGTCAAACTCGCAATGCATAGGTATATTGGAAGTTTTCAGCAATCTGATCTACGAAAAATCCAACACTCTGAAAGCCATAATTACCATAATTTATTTCCTTTTTTTTTTATATAATCACAAATTAATTTGCATAAAAATAAATTTGACGCATTGCAAAATATTTTGTAAAAATATTTTTTATAATGTTATATTTTGTGGGATAAATAAAATTCACAAAGTTGCATTCAACTTATTTGAAACAAAAAAATACTTTATCTATTTATTTTTTTTGTTTTATATGAAAAATTTTTTTTTAAAAGTTTACTTAATTTATGATATTTTATTTTAGTATTAATATTTACCAAAAAAAATTGCAGAATATTTTTAAAAGTCCAAAATAGCTATAAAATGTCTTAAATTTACTTGTATGCTGATACAGTATACAGTCAAAGAGCAATATGTATTTGAATGCATATAATATATTGAGAAATCACATCAATAAGATTTTTTTTTTTAAGT